>CM072818.1:25081678-25356542 GCA_036937905.1 Salvia rosmarinus | reverse complement strand
TAAATCGAGAAAAGCCACGAGGCAAAACAACTATAATACACACGATCTATCTTCACATCTTGCTTTTATTATCGTAACGGATGTTGATTTCTACATTAAAACTATCACATAAGTCATTTGTTTACCTTAAAACCTTTCATTACTCTAGATAGCACAAATTCGAACCAATCTTCGAGAATACACCCATATAGTGATCATTCACGTTTATGATCTATGTTGAGAATAATGTATTTTTATATAATTTAGACTCTCCAAAGCCACTTTGTGCTGCTGATTCTTATCCCACTCCAAGCCTTTTTGAACTATATGCTACCTAATAAACAGAGAATTTGCTCAAGTTATTCCATAAAAATCTGCAATATTAAATAAATATGCATAAATATTAAGGCTACAATTATTTCAATTTATATATGATCGGCAAGAATAATTTAAACAAGCATACTTCATTCACATGCTCCCAAATAATGTTCACTTCTTCACACCATTTTCAAGTCTTATAACTTATCTTCACCTCATTGTCAAGACACAATATAGCGTTTTCACTTCCTCATTCACCATTGGTTGTCCTCGCATTAAATTCAACAACTTCTTTTATCCTTTCCCGCTTTGGTCAAGCTCGACCAACACACATTTCCTCTTGTTGATTGTGTTTCTTTGGAGTCCATCCATCTGTTATCAATATCACGGTACCATAGTAACCACAAGACCTATTGAAAAATATCAATACAAATAATTAGCTTACCATAAATAAAATAAGCAATGTACAATGCAAAACACACAAACATGGATTGTACCATTTAAGAGTCTTCAATTGTTAACCAAATTCCATCACAATCTGCGAACACATGATGGTTCATTTCATCAGGTCATCATTCAAATTCATTTGGAGCTCATTATTGAAAGCTTGGTAACTAAGAGCAATATCTTCAACTCTGCACCACTAATCATTTCACTACTCTTTATTGGGACATGAGAGTACCAGCACTCATATAGGATCTTGAGGGTCTTCAACGTAGAACACTTGTTTAGCTCGACTCCTAATATAAACAATCCAAACCCAATTCTTTTCAAGTTCACTAAGGTAAAGCGAATCATCTACTCTCACGCCACCATTATTCTCAACCCAATCACACTAAACACTACCATCCGAAATGCTTGATAATCAAGCTCCCAAATTTCGATTACCCCATAGAGCGTCATACTCGTGATCAATTGGGTTTTATCCTGGCACTTGAAACACCGCATTGTCTTTTACAACTAGGCGACTCAAAATTTTCGAACAACTCGTAGATTATCGCTGTTTTCTGTATTGTAAGTAACACCATTAATCAAATAGCTTTGATATTTTAGAACACTTTGAGGTCCTGCGCCATCCACTTGCTTTGTTGAGATTGACTAATGAATGTCTTGATTCTAATGAATGTGCTTGATTTGATGAATGTCTTGATGTCACTCCAACCTTAAGAAACTAAAATTAATACAAAAGGATTTGTTGTTCTAATTGTTTAATATTTTTAAACTATAACACTTACGTCACTAAACCAATCGATGAAAGTTTTGTTATGTTCGACTTGTTGCCAAGTTAAAGTTTTGGTAGGATATGTTTTCTTCACAAGTTCGGATGTTCTCTGTCCAAAGATACATCCATAAAAATTAGTGCATAATTATTTAAAAATGAAGGCAATCATTAAGTCGGGCATATGTTGAGGACATACTAATATATGGGTCGACCTCAATATCATTGTTCAATACATATCGATGTCTGCTCCACCCTCAAACGATTGTGTGGTGTTGAGCACTTGTTAAAGGCCTTGTTCGGATGGCTTGCGAGTAACAGGATTCCAATCGTGGACATTGGATAAGTAATCTGCAAAATTCCACCGTCTTCGACAATATAGCATTCAGCAATACAACCTTCGGGCCGATTACGATTGCACATATCCTTTAAGGATTTTCATAAATCTTTCAAACGGATACATCCATCTATACCAAATCGGCCCACATAATTCCACCTCTCGCACAAGATGGACCACTAAATGAATCATTATATCAAAGAATGCGAGGAAATTCCTTTTCAAGCAAGCACAAAGTCGTCACAATATCTCTTTGAATTTCCTCTAACTTTGACACATCAATAACTCTCTCACACAACACATTGAAGAAGAAACACAACCTAGTGATGGTATACCTCACATGTTTTGGTAAACACCACGGATGGCCTGGAAGCAATTGTTGCATTAAAGCAATCATGGGACTTGAGTCCAACTTGTTTCAAATCCTTCATGGACACCAGTCGAAACATTAGATGAATAGCCCATAGCACCTTCATTCCATGCAAAGAACGCATAATTTTCTTTTCTCTTCTTTACTTAATGTATGACAGGCGGGAGGTAAAATGTTCTAGAGCGATCACTTGGTGTCAACTCAAGTCGGACACCCAACTCCATCAAATCTTGTCTCATGCAATTCCATCCTTCGTCTTTCCGAATGTTTAGTAATGTGCCATCAAACTTTCACACATTTTCTCAATATGCATCACATCAAGAACATGTCGCATAGTAGATGTTCCCAATCGCATGAATCAAAGAATATCGACTTTTTTTCCAACATGTTTTGCCTTTATCCATTTGTGGTGGTTCTTGTGTCTTTGGTTTTCTTTTGCCTTTCTTTTTCGCTGACGCCATCATCATCATTGACTTATTTACATCCTTTTTCCCCAGAACAAGTGATGTTCTTAACTCTTTCAATTACCTCGTGGCCACTCAACGGATCGTGGGCAAAGTCAAACTCTTGTTGACCATCAAGCCTTCTTTTGTCGTCGATAAGGATGATGTGGTAGGAATCTTCTATGCCCGTATATGACATTTTTCTAGAATGTTTCAACATCTTCGCATATGTTTCTTCTCCACATCTTGGACATGCTTGATATCCTTTACAGAGCACCACGATAGGTTTCCATAGGCGGAAAATCATTGATTGTCCACAACAACAGCTTTGAGCAAGAAACTTTCTTCTCGGTATGCATCATATGCTTTGATACCCACATCCCATAACCCTTTAAGTCATCAATTAAAGGTGACAAATACACATCAATGTCGTTCCCGGTTGTTTTGGACCGGATATTAATAACGTCCAAGATCATGAATTTTCTCTCATGCATAACCGGAGGTAGATTATGCGTGACAAGTAACAACGGCCAACAACTATCGTAGAATTCATTAGTGTGGATTGACACCATCTGCGGATAGAGCTAACCTAAGATTCCGATTCTCAAGCAAATTCGGCCATTTTTCATCCACTAATCTCTGGTGCATCATCAGGATGTCGTAGATACCGTCTCGAACATCTTTCATTAGCATGCGGTTAAGTCTTTAGATGTTTCCTTATTTGAAACATTCTCAAAAATCTTGGTATTGGTGGAAAGTACCACAATAGCTGCGGGAGCATGATATGTAAATTAGTTGTCTTCCCACTCTTCTTCCATCTTGACAATCCACATGTAGGACACTCATCACGTTCTTATATATCTTTCTATATAAGATGCAATCATTGGAAGCATGGATTTTCTCATAACTCATGCCCAAGGTACTTAAGATTTTTTTTGCATTGTATAGAGATGAAGGCATCTCATTGCAATTTGGAAGCATTTCCTTAATAAATCTAACAGTTCATTGAAGCGTATCGCCCACCTATACTTTGCCTTCAAATTGTACAACTTCACAATTCTTGATAACTTTGAGAACTTTATATGACACGGATACAAAGGTTTTTCATCCTCAAGTAACTTCCTAAATTCATTGGATTATTCGATAAGTCTCATACGCATCATGTATCATATCAATAGGATCTTCATTCTTCGATATCGACCATCTTCCCATATTCTATCTTTTCATTGTCTACGCTTGTGGCATCGATTTTTCCCCATGAAATGTCCATTCTTAGTATGTTAGATCCATACCATGACAACACAGCGCGCCTTATTGCGTGATACATTTTTCTTTTTAAATTACCACATTTTCACAAGATCATGGTATTTGGTTAGAATCTCTGCATTTTGCAATGCAAATTGTAAGAAAGATTCTACCCCATGCTCGTATTCACGTGATAATCTATTCATTGACATCCATGCTTTGTCCATCTTGAACAATCAAAATTCACAACCTAATAGTACCAAAGCAAACATAAATTTAGTAAATTCACATCATTATCATCTCTTCTACCAACCAAAATTAAATTTTATATTCTAACACATAACTTGGTGAACTTATCACCCCAATCCATCAAAAACTTAAAGGCTTCAAACACCGGAAAAGTGAGTATTTAAAAGAAAGAGAAGATCCTATGGAACTCCAATTCACACCAAAGATATGAAGTTTTATTCAAGAAATCAATCACTATGACATAATGGCGAAAGACAAATACTTCGACCATCATAAGATTCTGAAAATATCTTTACTAAAGAGGTAAAACTTACCTGTCGTGGTACACTTGCGCCTTTAAGCCTCTGCGCGTAGATATACCGTCGTGGAATACAATGTCGCCTAGATCCAACCTAAGCAAGTAAAAGGCAGAAAGAACAAGTTCTAAGACCAGGGAATACCTTATGCGATTCAACCTAAGCAATCTCAGAGAAACAAGGATACTTTACAAAGTTTATAAATCATAATTTGACGACCGACTTTCCAAAGTACGGATCATATGGATCGTCACCGTATGATAAAGCAAGTGAAATAAACATAGCTAATCAAGGCAATCAACCAATCAACTACTTAATAACGCATAGGTTGGATAAACAATCGATACCAACTCAAATCCTAGAAGGACTTGTCAAAAGGGGTTCAAGGTTCAACATAACCCAATCAAGGCAGAATTTAAAGTACGAGTACGACCTCCAATTCAATACTAAATAGCGCTTATAATCAAAACATTAATAATATCGAGTTAGGCAAAAATAAGCATGTGGACATGCATATCGACGCATGTCCAAGGTTCTAGAAACCTTTCTAATTAAACATCAAAAATAGTACTCGCACCACCCACCCATCATCGACTCCGCTCAACCCGCACATCAAAACGAAATGCGGGCTAAGTACAAAAGTACTCGTGGACTCTGTTAAAACATTTTCTTTGTCAAAAGTTAATGCGCCCACAATAGCGCATGAGATTTTAGTTAAAAGACTGCTATCAAACATTTTATCGTTTCCAAAAGCGTCTCGAACTATTTCATTCACGTTGTTCCATATCGATCATTCATTCATTCATGATTCAGACTATGGAGGTGGCCACCTACACATAGTCGCCGTGACGTCGAGGTAGCTAACCTAACACACAACACACGGTACACAATCCGAGTTAGTCCTAACGTCGGATCCGATCTTTCCTTTTTAACGTTGGGGACCAACACATTCACATATCACATCGATATACCAATCTGATAGGATAACAACAAACATAAACATTTGAACAATAACATTTCATGTGATAATAGTTCATAAAGCTTTGTAAAACATGCTTGAGATATGCATAACATTTTCGTTTCAAGAAAGCCCACCGCTAATCCAAAGCTTAGTGGTTCTAAATGAGGGGAGTATCCTTCTCAAGAACTACCCGATCGAACCCTTCATAAGAAAATAGCGTCTTAGGTTCTTTCTATCGATCGATGGTCGCTTATAAATTACGACTTTAAAGTTCCCAATTAGGGTTTCTTTATGATTTTATGTGATTGTTTTAAGATAATTTCTATTATCTTACATCCCCAATTCTCAAGCTATATTACCTCATCGCTCAAGTGAACTTCAATTATGAATCACATATTCGAGTCTATCCTCGACTCTTAACCTTAGTTTTATTATAACGTTATTACGTTATAGGTTATCGTAATCAAATTATGATGTAAATTAGGATATTCTCAAGCCACTAACTAGACTTAACAATTATAGTTACGCCTCCAGTAGGTTATGCGACGACTGTCGTATTAGCACGATAATTAAAGATGATTATCTGACTTACAATAGTGGACATATGCTATCATGTAAGTAATTAGTACTTAAGAATAAATGGAGTACTTGGAATATTAACTCGGCTTTTGAGACATAAGGATCGACATCTTATGTTCGAATTCTTACATCATTCACATTGTCTATTTAACTTAACTCACGGAGGTTACATATGTCGATAATCGTTATTCATTATCGAGTAGTGTTTACCAACTAATATCGTATTGATTGTCGTTATAATATTAACGTTGTAGTCGACTTTTGGTTTTTCTAACGTAGGAACTCACGTTGAGTATCCTTTCATTAATAAAACCTAATTTGTGTCTAACTCGATTCTCGTTTATTAGCTTAAGTTATCGAAATTTGTCGATTTCTTTGATTCTCGCTCAATAGTATTATGTTGTTTACGTCGGGTCGTTTGTCGTCAACATAAACATAAACATTCAACATCAACAAAACCATACACAACATAAACTATACTAAGCATTATAAAACCCAATTTTAATGTAATACACAATCATTGTGTAAGTGTGCAAGTGTTCCATTCATCCACCCTAATCACAACCACTCATTCTAAGTTTATAATTAACTATCATAGCATCATTTAACATTAGAAACGAACTCATACTTAGCCATTTTGTTACATTTTCGATAATTAGCAACAATTAGCATACGTATCCAATAAATTCCAATAAAATCATGTTATACTCCTATCATACTATAGAATTTAATTATCAACTCAATATCATCATATAAAATTTTAAACCATAGGTTAAAATTCTTAAAACATTCGGCAATTTCAAATCAACAAGCTTTGGTGTTCAATAAATTCCACAAAAATTATTTCATGCTTATACTATATACTAAACATGAAATATCACTTCATATCATGCATTAAAAATTAAGATCATGCCTTTCATCCCTAAAACCTTCGTAGTCACATGAACATATATATACATTTAATAAATTCCAATCTTGCACAATATGGTTATATATGTAAAGCATGTAATATTAACACCAAATATTTACCAATATTCATAATATTACACATCCTATTATTTTCAACAATAAAAATCAAATAAATAACTACATATATATATATATAAGCCACTTCCTTTAAAAAATAGAGAGGTGTTAATAAATTCAGTTAATGTAGATGTTCATATCATACCCTAAACACCATATCTCAACTATTTTCCTCAACCAAAATCAAACAACAAATATATATATATATATATAGTATTCGGTCATTTCAAGAATAAATAGGAGATGTATTTCAAAAATCCTCAAGATTTATATATGATGTTCATCATATATTAAACACCATATCTCAACTATTTCACAAAAAATTAAAATCAAAGCCACAAAATTCAAATAGCTCACGGTTTTCTTAAAAAATTTCAAAATTACAGAAAAATTATGATATTTATTATACATGCTTATAACACATTAGCAAGTAACAATATCAAATAACATTCACAAAATCATGCTTTAACATATTTAAAAATAAATAAAGCATAAATCAAAAAAATTAAACATGCTCCAAAATTATGAAATTTTAAAGTATCCTTAGAACATCATTCTAAGAATTTTTCATTCATGGCTTAAGAAAATTTGAAGGCTCTAAAGTCACGAAAATAAACTGAGGAGCAAACTAGGTTTTTAAACCCAAAATTCAAAATAAATATTCCACTCAATTAGGATGGAAGAGGATGATTAATAATACCTCTCTATGGTCATAGAAGGATTATTTGATAGTGGGGAGGTTGTGAGGGAGGATTTGGGGTTGAAAGTTTGAAAAGTGTAGAGAATTTGAAAGAGAGAAAGGCAAGGTGAAATGGGTCTGCCTTGAACGTCTCCCTACTGATATTACAGACCTAATGGCTGTCATTGCCCATTTTGGGAGGTCTTGGTGGTAGTTGGGAGGTGGATTGGTCAAATTACCCGCTTTGGTATGTTATCCGACTCTTTAAGTTTTAACGCACTTCGATCGATTCTCGGAACCTTAAGGTTCTATCTTATTAAATAGACTTTAAAAGACTTATTTTAATGTTCATAAAATTTCACGGTTCGGACATCGTCCGATAAGTCAATTCCAGTTATCGCGAAAAACGCGTCGGCGATTAAAATATGCCCATTCAAAATTCTATTGAATTTTTGAGCTTTCAAAATAATTTGAGTCTTATAAAGCATATTTTATTGTTTTAGACCCTCGGTTCGAGTTTCGGTCGTTCGGATCAATTTAGGTTTTCCTTATATTTTACCCGCGTTCGGTTAAGTTCTTAGAATTCCTTCTAAATTGATTCTTATAATTTCTAAATTCATAATAAATTATTCCTTCATGATTTTGGTTGTTATCATCATTTATTACAATTAGCACGGACTGGAAGTTGTTCGTCGTAAATAGTGTTTCAGATCGCCGGCAAGTATGCCGAAAATTCTCATTCTTGATTCTCACATGTTTTGTGTGATGATTCTAAAATGAAATCCGTCGGAGATTCATTCTCCATCTTTCATTCCATGTTCAGTACTCAGAAACCTAATCCGAGTGGACTAGTTATCGCATTTGATTTCTTTAGTATTCGATCTCGAATTGATTCTAATTCATTTCATTGGTTTCCTTAAACATAATTAAGGACTAACTACTACAAATAATTGGTCTAAGCATCACCAATTAAAGTTTTAAATTTTTCGGTTATTACGATAATTCACAACTTAAATTTAACATGCTGGTTACTTCAAAATATGTAATGCACCTCTTATCCTCCCAATCGGATCAAACTATCAATATGTCAATACCGCCAAATTCATAAGATAATTACTGTTATAAATTCACATAAATATATAAATTCACATTCTTTGAAAAGACATGTGCAAAACGACAAAGCAAAGTCCATCGAATACATAAAATGATTGATCGCTTCAAGACAATCCATATGCCAAGAATTTATTTAGATCTAAAATGATTCATATAGCATTATTTATGAGATAAAGAGTTATCACATTCTGATAAATATGACCAAGTATTGTAAGACTTAAATTGATAAGACAACTCAAACACTTAGTCTGGACTTAAATAATTCATCAATAGCTCTCTTATAGCATAATTTCAAGATCATGTTTCTTTTCTTGTAGTGCTTTCTTTTCTTGCGAAGTGAAGGAATATTTTTAGATATTATTTATTTTATTATGTATTTCACGAACAAGAGAGTATACTTTAGAATAATGCATATCGATAATCGCATTATTTATATGCCAACAAAGACAAGTAATCTGCATCCCGAGAATGTGTAAAATAAACAATCGGACAAGTGAAAATGAGTTCCAAATGACTAATAAGTGTAGATGTAGCATCTGAGCTGGGCAATACCATCGACGCTTGCGAAAACCTCTAAGTCAATTTCGAACAAAATACAGAACAACAACTAGGATGACAAGCATCGATCTAGAATAAAGCTCGAGCTCTTCCAACGCCTTGAATATTCAAAATTCTAGCTTCGCTATCCAGTTACTCGACCTTTATCCAAAACTCTAAAGGATCTAATGGCGATGGCATGTAGCATTTAGTTTCTTTCCACCATTATTCTGACTTCTAGTAAGTATGCAACACAGCACCTTTTCAATATTGAATCAACAAATTTGTAATTGAGTAAAATCGATCTTTACATTATTTAAAGCGCTCGTAATCCCCAATCAATTCAAGAAACACCAAATGAGAAGAACAGAGCACTGGCATCCTTATAGAAAATCTAGTAAATTGAAACCTAACTCATCATCAAACCACACCGCAATACGCTTTATTCAATTCAAACCAGAGGCGAATGCAACCATTTTTCAAGTAGGCGCACCGAAAAACTACAACAACAAATTAAGCGCATTCAAATAAAGAAACAAATTTCATTCTTCATCCAAGCAATTAAGATTCAAATTTAGAATGAAAAGAGTGGTCAAAATCACCTTTAATCGACAAATTTCTTAGTCGCTTGAATTATAGGCAAATCGAAAATGACGAGAAGACGAAAGAGTGTGAACTTTTAGATTGAGTAATAAATTATCTGTGGATTTTTTTTTTTTTTGATATTATGGAATTAGTATTCTAAAGTATACTCATCTTGCGAAATAAGGACACAAGTCCATCCTCTACACGATCCCAACATATTACTCGAGCATAAAATCGCAGTAACACCTAATCACGTGTCTTACATCTAAAACATATTATAGTGACAACATTTTCTTCTCCAACAATACATTTTCAAGTCGACACAATGCGTTACACAATCTTTTAAAATACTAAACCATCCAAACTACCAATCAATACCTAAAAGGTTCAACTTAATTTCTCAAGAATCATAAAATAAATTCGAATTAATTCCGTGCCTATCCGATCGGTTCTAATCACCCTGCCTAGTCCATTTCCATTCAACCAATTGAACCACGCCATGCTTTGCTATTCCAATAAAAACCTAATTCATACAAAGATCATACCACACAAGGTTAATAAATTCAGAAACCTCTAGTCCCTAACTCCACAAAACGCACGAGAATTTGAATGGCGTGAGAGGAGAACTCAGAGCAAGCGGCGAAGAGAATGTGGAGTGGGCGAGACAACGGCAGCGATGGAACAACGTGAGGCGAGGAGAAAAAGGAGGCAGGGAAAGGAAGGCAAGGGAGAAAAGGAGTAAGGAGGAAGCGGCGGTACTAGGCGGGAGTGAAGGGCGGAGTGAAGGGCACTAGGCGGAAGGACGGTAGAAAGTGAAAGGCGGAGTGAAGGCAAGAGAAAGAGAGATGGCAGGAAGAAGTGGCGGCACGGATGGTGAAGGACGGAAGGAGTGAAAGTCCGAAATGGTTAAGTGATATGAGATCGAGAGAGATCAATTGAGGTGAGCTCAGAATTCGAGTTCACTTTATAATATAAATACAAATAAAGTCCAGATATGGAGAAAGACTTGTTGGTGAAATGTTTAAGTGATATGTTAACATACTCAATGTCGTGAGTTCGAACTCGGAAGCCGTTTTTTTTTTTTAGACATAGACTACGCTTTTATTAAAAACACGCACAACACCACGCTTTTAAGCGTAGTCTATACCCACTATAGACCACGATTTACACCACGCTTTGTTCGTAGTCTATACCACCATGATCACGCATTTACAACGCTTTTTGCGTAGTCTATACTCTGCTACAAGATGACCACGCTGATTACAAAAGCGTAGTTCATACTATGATACGCCACGAAAAGCAGTGTAGGTGTAGAAAAGTGGTTTTTGTAGTAGTGTATAAGTCAGTGACTCAATCTGACTTAACTTTTGAAATGAGGTTTTGGATTAAAGAGCGAACGCTCGATAATATTTTGTAATGTTCTTTAATCCTAAGTACGGATTAAAGGACTATTACTTAACATAAATTTATAAATGGAAAAGACCATTAAACATTTAACGTAATACATATATCAAGAATACTTTTGGACTTCAATACATAACTTAGGTTCTTGCGGAAAACATGTGATATGTAATATGACGATGTCAATCAAGGTATAAACTTTCAACGACAAACATTCATATTGCTCAACACCTTTGTTCCATCGATCACCACCAACCGCACATTTAAAAACAAACGATGGTGAGTACAAGAATGCACTCGTGGACTCATGCCAAAACATTTTATCATCTTTCAATTACACGCTTCATCATGGTAAGACCATAGGGTTTTATTTAAATGGCCTCAGCTTACTAAAACATTTCATCATTTATCAAATCATCGCATGCGTGGCATTTTCTCATGTATGTATGATCCATATTCATTTCCTTCATCATAACATCATTAACGCCAGTAGAGAGGCCTCCTTCTACGCACGACCGCAGCATTGTCCTTACGGTCCCAACCACCTTTAATGTACACGTTAACCTAACGGAATTTACCTCCCGGCATAGGATACTAATCGATTTTCATTCATAAGTCTGGAGCGACCCAACAACATTCATCATTCATTCATGGATAGGATACATACATAAAAACATAAACATTTGGGCGGTGTAATTCATAGCATCATTTCTCAAGAGAAAGCATCATAAATACTTTTCATTTCAAAGAAAGCAGTCAGAATAAAGCATTTGTCATTTGAAAAGAAAAGCCCACGGACGTAAGCTTTCTCACGACTTCCTTAATGTCAACGATCACGGCTCCCACCTTTACCTAGAAGTTAATCTGAGTACGCGGTCGCTTTTGAGAACATCAAAGTCTAATAAACTTTGATAACCTTCTAAAATAATATTTCGCATCTTTTAACTAACTTAGTACGTCTTCTCATCAAACATCTTAACTTATAACTTTTCGTATTTCGATAGAGCGAAATATGATTTATGACCTCATTTCAATCAATTAGGTCAACGTCGAACTTATACTAACGTCTTCGATAAAATGATTTCAATTACTTAAATCGTCTCTTATAAAAGAGGTATTCTTATAATTCTAATCGTCTTACACATATTAGTATATCTATTCAACGATATCATATTTCTAGTGACATACAACATAACGAGTTCACGCACTTAAGTATTTCATACGCTAGACTTTAGTCAACGATTTTGACTCTCATTAGTCACCTATTCAAATTTATCACATATATGTCCATCATACATATAAATCGATTTTCAATCATATTATCATACGTCTCAATTTTTTACATTAATCAACAATCATACTCCATTTATTCCTAAGTATGACTTAACTTGTACTATACATATCATTTTCACATCTTACCACATAATGTAACGTTTATCATATACTTAGTATCGCTACTTTAAAAATCACATAAATTCATATAACATACTATATCAACATAGTATCAATAATATGTAACAACATTGATCATAGAAAAATTGTACATCACATTATGTACAACATAGAGTTCGGTCATTTTAAAAATCATACTAAACATTTTTCAAAATTCCAATTAAATCACACAACACATAATTAACATCATATATCATCACTATAACATAATTTTCATCAATTACAACTCATACATCAATATACCTTAGAACATATGTTTGAAAACTTTGACTTAGGTACAATAATTTTTCTAAATTCCAATAAATTCATACAACACATTATTAGAATCTACATCACATATATGCTATGATATCATTCAAACATGAATCATAGATCAACAATACATACCTTCATTATTTTCGGTAATTTCAAAATATATATACATAATTTCCAAAAATTCTACATAAAATCATAAGTTATTTAATATCATAGATCACTAATCCATGTTCAATTCAACAATTAAATATCATTCTCAACATCATTTGTTCATCATGAACATTCGATCACTACACAACATTTTCATACATGCTTAACTTTGTGCTAAATTCATAATATAAGTTCGTAATCATCATATAAACATATTTAATAAACATCTTCATTATTACATAATTTTCGAAATTTTCAACATAAATGACATAAGGTCATAACATAAGATCTAATGGTGGATTTGAAAATTTAAGCATGTACGCAAAGCTCGAACGATTCCTAACCTTTTGATCGGTTTATTCGATACCTAACGCTTTTCTAGCTAAGATTTGAAGAAAAATTTAAGAACCTCTCTTCTCATATTTTCCTAAAACTCTCGGCACTTCTCAATGAAATGAGAGAAGTTTTTTTTGTCTTTTGATAATATAGTACCTTTAATTTATTTCCTATCCTTATCAATCTTTTAGGAAAATATTCCCTTGTCTTTTCTTTTACACCCCTACAAGTTGTAAAGAGGAAAATTGTTAATTGCTTTGTTGACAATATAGGAATCTTATCCTACCATTAATTCATTTCTATCATTTTCAACTTTTCACTATCAAACTTTAATTGAAAAAATCTTCATTTCACTCACAAGTTTTCGCACTTTACATCATAGGAAGATGATTTTTTATTTTGTTTTATTTGATAATATAATACTTTAATATAATAACTTATCACATACATCACTTTCAAAATTTGAAGAATTTCCACACTTTAATCACCTAATATGCTTAAAAGAATGAGAATTTTTGTTATTCTACCATTCATTAAATACATATCATTATCACCAATCCTTATCACAAAATGAGAAAATCCTTCTTTTCCTCTCATGGTTCACGGCCTTCATGGAGTTGGACGATTTTATTAGTTTTGGTGACATACACATCACAAACAATTAATTTGTGAAGAAATCTTCACCTTTATTTTAGTACAATGGATCGCCAACTCACTTTAAGCAACAAAGGATGAGTTTTAATTTTGTCTTATACTAAATACAAATATCCTACACATTAACATATGTAAGCAAATCCAAATCAAAGAGTTCCAACATTTCTTCTCACCTTATTTGTCAACATAATCGGCCTGACTAAGCACAAACCACTTCCAACTTGATCCTCATTAATGATCTTGTTTTATGTAAAATATCCCATTACTACATTTATTACAAAGCATGATAGAAGGATAGCAAATTTTCTTCCATTAATCCTACATTACCAAAACTCACACTTGTACTATATGATAAACATTTTATTTTCTTGCTATTAGTATTACATAATATGGGTCTTAGATGATATATTAAATCATATGAAAATTATGAAAATGATTTCATGTGTCAAACCTAATTTTCAAAATTAGGTTTTAAAATCGCACACTTTATTCAATATTTATTCCTTAATTTCCTAGCATTATTTTAATGATAAATAATGCTCTTATTACATAAAATAATCATAGGAATTTCAATATTATAATTCCTCAATCGTTAGACTTAGTTTTCGATTCGTCTCTAACGTTGACGCTCAAAACGCTCTCAAACGTTAATAACCGAACTGCTCTCAAAAGTTCATAATAAAGTCATAATCACTTAATTAACTATTTTCGTTAATAATGAAATTTAATTCTAAGCTCTGCTTTAGAAAATATCGTATGACTAACTATCGACATTAGAATAATACTTCGAATGAATAATATAAATTATATTCCTTAATTCACTAATCATTAGTGAATATGATATCAATCCTCATATCATGGATAGTTGAAACGAGCTTGATAATTTATTATTTTGTTTATCGAGACAAAACCATTATTTCGTATTTTATTATTGTAATTAAGCTTTTAAACTTGGGGTATTACAACGTGGGGTGGTTCACGGTGAAATTACGTAAGTCGGGAAAGATACGACAAAATTGATGGAAAATGGTGGATGAGAGATTTCTGTCGAAAACCATAAACGCGCATTTACATGATCATAAAATCATTTTGTCGAACATAAACATGCATTTAACAAAACACGCTTCATGCATTTAACAAAATATGTTCATGCATTTAATAAAAGCGTAAAAATACATTGTTGGCCAAGCGCAGGACGCGCAGGAAGCACACGCTGGCATAGCACGAGCAAGGACAGCTTCCAACTACATGCATTAACTAAATGCATGATTTTTTCGCAATCACATAACAAATCAAATTACTAATATAACCTTATTGACGAAATTAACGAAATTAAGCTTAAAATCCAAAAAATCTCCATCATATGATCTATGAGATTAGTGGATAAGATTGAGTACTACATACTATCTCGCGACTGGGTATTATTTGATCCATCTCTCTCTCTCTCTCTATATATATATATATATATATATATAGGAGTGGATCAAATAGAACTCAACTTTTTGAGAACTAAGAACTAATGTGGTCCATTCATTTTTATAATCTAATGGTCAAGATTAATTATAAATAGTTAATTATCCCCATAATTTAATGATAACGTTGCCCTAAAATCGAGGATTTGTATATGATTATTGTAATTATTCTCGTATGCATAATTACTACGATTATATGCATAACACCATGAATTACATGAACATAACAATGGATTGGAAATGAATAGCATGCCAAGAACTATGATTATATGAATAACAACATGAATTATATGAACAACGAAAAATAAAATGTGAAATATCCAAATAACGAAAATTTAGGATTTGACTATTTTATCATTAAATAATTATGTGTCGTCCGATCTACTTAATCTAACGGTAGTTATTGGTCTTAGTTCTTATCTAAGAGGTGGTTTCTATAACCAACCCTATATATATGTAGTAGATTAAATGAGGACTTCAATTTTTTTGAGAACTAAGAACTAATATGATCCATCGATTTTTATAATCGCAAGATTAATTATAAATCGTTAATTATCCTCAAATTTTAACGGTAACCGTTTAGCCCTATAATAAAGGGATTTTGTATATTCATTTACGATAATTGTTCTCATATGCACAATCACTAACAACATAAATTATATGAATATAACAATGAATTGGAATGTGATAGTGCACAAGAACTACGAATAAATGAACAACAACATGAATTACACTGAACAAAGAAAAATAAAATATGAAATATCCAATTAGCAAAAATTTAGAGATTTGACTATTTTTATCATTAAATAATTATGAATCATCGATCTTATTCAATCTAACGGTGATTATTAATTATTAGTTCTTTTATAAATGATAGTTCCATTTATAACCAACCCATATATATAGGGGATGGTTAACGAAAATTATTTTTATCGTGAGAATGTGAGAATAAAAAGTGATGATTTTTCCGTGAAAGTTAATGAATACGTATGGAAAGTTATCAATCCAAAAAATGGAATTTTCACCTCTCATGGGATTCGAACCCGGATAAAAATTCTAAACTTTTATATTCGATAACTTTCTCATCTGACTCATCAACTTTTAGTGAATTTATTTGATTCGTTGTTAATTCTTGTTGTTTTAGTTTTAAGATAAAAATAGTTATCATTTGAACGTAACTCATATATATATATATATATATATGGAAGAGTTCAATAAAATCTATTTTTTCAGAAAACCTAAAACCAATGCACTTTAAGTATAAAGTTAATGCACTACAAATATTGATGAATAGTGTTATCTTTACCAAAACTCAAGGTGCATTAGTTTTATACATAAAATGCATTAACTTTATAGATAAATGCATTGGTTTTAGGTTTTACAAAAATAGTTTTTATTATAACTCAACTCTATATATATAGAAAGAGAGAGATAGATCAAATAGTACCGAGCCAGTAGTATGTAGTACTCAATCTCATTCACTTATCTCATAGATCCTATGGTGGAGATTTTTCGATTTTTAAAGCCATTTGGCTGATTTCCTACAATAAGGGTATATTAGTAATTTGATTTTTATGTGATAAAAAATCATGCATGTTTTAAAACGAAAATTACATATACTGAACACAAACGCATATATTTGAACATAAACGCATACGTTAACAAAAATACATAAGATTTATTTCTTCGTAAACTACATGCATATTGTTATACGTAAAACCGATACGATTGAACATAAACCGCATAATGTTGAATACAAAATGCATACGTGATCGATTTCTCCAAAATTTATTCTCACGCTTAGATCGACACTTCTAACTTTATAATTCGAAGAAAACATATGATCAACAATAAAGAAAACAAAGGATCAACAAGATAAGTATTTGTGTATATTGAGAATATATAAAGATAGATATCGGAAGAGAAACCTATGATTTTTTTTAAAGCACGATGTTCAGGTTTCAGAAATGCATGTTCAGGTTTAGTCATATGAATGTTATCGTGTTGTAATATGTATACTTTTGTTAGAAAAAATACAGTTTATATTTTTAGTAGCATGTTTACGCTTTATAGAATGCATGTCGACGCTTTGTGGTAGCATTTTACATTTGCAAGATGCATAATTCATTTTCGAAAGAAACTCATCATTATCCTTCTCCATCGCTTTGTCGCTCTTTCTCCAATTATCGACTTAACTTCTCTAAATACCGCCATAACCACCATGTCTCTCAATCCTTCAAAATCCACATCTCTTTTTTTCACAAAATTTCAAATTTCATCTCATAATCATATTTTTCCTCCTTTATCTTTCAAAACTGCTGTTTTAGCTTCACGCACCGATGTCGGATCGCCACCATTGTTGCTATCACATCGCAACCGCCGTGTCCATCGCTGTCCGTAAAAAATTCAAGAAGAGAAGACAATCCAAGAGAAGAAGAGAAGGAAAGAAGTTTTTATTTTTGCCCAATATACCTTGCGAAAATTAAAAGATAAATAAATAAAAGGATTGCACGCGTGTGCAGGATACACATGTTCAAAATATACGATCTAGATTGAGACTACATACTATCCTGACTCCAGATTATTTAAAATCCAATCATATATATATAGAATTGTTCAAATAAAATATGTATTTTCGTAAGAACCTACAATTACCAATACTACTCATGAATATTATTGTAATATAATAACTTTATATATAAAGTTTATTATAAAAATATATTTTTTATTTCAACTATTCTATATATATATATATATATATATATATTTCGTCATAGACCTTGATCTTCCGGTCACCTTCAATAACTCGTCTTTCCATATTTTGTCAATTCGGCCTAGCAACAAATTTTGCACAATGAAAATGAAATATTTTATTTGTGTCTATCATAAACTATTCAACATCTTATGTCAAGCAACTACTGATCACACTTGCTATAATAATCATATGAAAAGAAATATTTAGAGGGCTGTAATTAAAAGCGTGTGAGTTTCGTAGCGCCACAAAATTGTGGCTGCGGAAAGCATAGGGTGCTTTATCTGGTTTTGTTACGTGTGTGAGTGGGTTTGTGAATTGTGATGCGACGCGACGTGCACGACTGACCATCTAAGAAACTTTTACATTCTGCCCATATATTACTTTCTTCTGTCTTATTTTCTCCTCCAACTAATTATAAACATGTGTCATGAATTTGATACGTTTTATCAGTGACGGAGACGGAGCCAATCAAATTCACCTCTCAACTTTTTTCAATTATTACTACTATATATCCATACAACGTCGATAAATCATAGTAGTAGTTGGGTCTCTGGTTTCCATTCTGTACCCGGTTCGATTCTTGCTAAGTGCATCTTCTCATTTGTTGTCGCTTTTTTTCCTATTTCTGTTCTTTGTTTCTTTTTATTTTCCTCCACTTTGTTCACATTCTTCTTTTTCTTGCTATGCATCTTCTCATTTGTTGTCGTTTTTTCCTATTGTCTGTTCTTTGTTTTCTTTTTATTTTCCTCCACTTTGTTCACATTCTTTCTTTTTCTATAATTTGTTTTAGTTGATAAAATAAAATTATATATATAAATTAATAAAATCAATTCAATTTCTAAAAATGTTATGATGAATTTATTATAATAGTTATAGGTAATATTTATTTAAATTTATTTTAATAAGCTTTTATGAGTTAATCGATATTTCATCAGTATATTGTAATTTTACAAGAAAATCAAGATTTGAGTTTTGTAAGATAATAACATTTACAATATTAATATTTATAATTTTCTTATTATTTTAATTTTGTAGCTAGCTTTTTTGTAAGATATTATTAATTAGTTGTTTAGTTATTTATAAGTTAATCGTATTATTTTATTTTTGCAAGATATTAGAACATAATGAAAAGAAATTTAATATAAACAATGACCTCTATTCAAATAATATTGTGTTATTATTTAAATTATTATTATTTTTAAATTAATTTTAAAATAATATTTTATTATATTTTAAAATTATAATAATTGGGCCCCCAGAAAATTTTCCTGCTCCGCCACGTCTATATCTTTGATTTTTCAATAATAATAATTCCAATTCTAAAAGATGATAATTCTATTTTATAAAAGAGACGACCATATGAAAATGTTCACCGTGTGTATATTGATATTTTCTTTTATATATATAAATATTATTTTTAGTGTAAATGATATATTTTAGTTATAAGGTAAAAAATAAATAACTTTTTCAATATAAATGACATTTTTAGGGTTATTGGTGCTTAACACAACTTTTAGTTCATTTTGTTTCTTTAACTTTAAAATTATCACAAAATATATAAACTTAATCATTTTAGTGATTTACTACGATTTCAAATTTAAGTCAAATAGATCGACTTCGACATCTCAAAATTTATTATGGACAAACGATCAATATAAACGACATCGAGAAAGGATATCGATTGTTTGATCCCAACTAGAACCAAGAACAAAAACATCGCCATTCCATCAAATAAATAAGATTTTTTATTTTTGGATTCATCGCATCAACCTTCATTACAAAAATCATGCTTCTCGCTTGTTTTATAATTCTGTTCAGTTGATATCAAAACAATCGATATTCTTTCTACGATGTCATTTATATCATCGATCGCTTTGTATATGGTAAATTTTGAAATGTCAAACCGATTAAATTGCTTGAATTTGAAGTGTAAAATCACTAAAGTGAAAGTTTGTGATTTTGTGACAATTTTAAAGTTCATGTAAAAATCAAATGAGTGCAAATTGTGTATTTATGCACCAATAACTATTCTTTAAAAATAATTGACATTTTTAAGACTGTCTACACCTACAAATGCCATGACATAAATTTATGTGTTTAAAAATATTGCTTCACGCATCATGATGCATTTCAATTTTTAAATATATGAGATTATTTTTGTTTATTATAATGAGGAAAATCTATAACACCATGGCATTATTGGAAACCCTATTTTTATGCAATAATCTGCAATACAAAGATATAAATCATATTTGAAAAATTAAGCTGGATAGATTTGACTTAAAAATCGTTAGTGAGATTCAAAATACCCACTCCTTATCACTTGGCTATTCCCAATAAAATGATTTATTGTTTTTTTTTGAACTAAAACTATGAGGTTAAGTCGAACAATCAATATTTATAAGTTTGAGCAGATTTAATTATTAGCAATATCTCGAGCTTACTTTTCACCAACTCACCAAAAAAATTATATATTTGCAAAATATACAATATGCTCACGAAAGAAACATGGGTTTTAACTAATAAAGTCGATTATAATTTTCTGTAATTATCCTAAGTAAAGTACAATATTTATATATTGATTGTCAAACTAGTAGATCTATATTTCATATCATGACCAGCTAACGAGTTGCACATGATTTAGGTTTAAACTTAGTTTTTTGCCAAGATTCACCATATGAGCTAAATTAATTTGCTTCAACCGAACCTCAACTACCTCGTGAATAGTTTCAATACTAGAATCTAAAACCCATCAAAAGATTTGGCATGGAAAACGAATATAAAGTATTTTACTAATTACTTATTAATTATAACAATTCACTAATTACTAATTAAAAAAAAGTTGTCAATACTTATTAGTTAACCATTGCGAGTATAACTTTATTAGTGGGCTCAGTTTAAAGAAGCGTGGGGCATTGAGCCCAGCCCATATTAAAGCCCTCACGAAGCTACCATGATTAAATGGATTATCTATTTGTAAAGATGTAATGCTGTCAGGGTCTCAGAGACATCAAGTAATTCTATTTATATTTTTATTAATTTATTGAAATATTAGTGAAGATTCTTATATATAGAGAATAAGGATTAGGTAGAAATATAAATATTTATAAGAAATAGGAATAAATCTTGATCCTTAATAATATGAAATCATAATAAATCGTATGATTATTTAATATGCTGTGAGTTATAACTATATACGGTGCATAATTTAAATGCATGATTTTTAAAATGGTATTTTTGTATTTTGCTTATTTTCATGTATCAGTTATTTTCCTATATTTGTAGGATTTGTTATTATCCAATATTGAACTGTTTAATTTAGATTTTTATTTTTACTTTAATTTTACTTTTACATTCCAACCATAATTAATTACTTGTTCATCTCAGTTTATCAATTTTTCTTCAAACAACTATTAAATGGAAGTCTAAGATTTTTCTAAGAGGAGAAGCACAGAGGAGAGTGCCCTAATTTTGAATTTTCAATTGAAATTAAAAAACAAATTAATAGGTATATCTATTCAGAATCGGTATACCCGCTAATCGAAAACTTCGAACTTTGCAAACTCCCAAACCAATTTATAAATATCGGTATCGATTATCCAATGTAAATTATTTGTACTATTTCGTATAATCGATACCCAACTAACACAAACAACCCTAATTATCTCCACTCACTTTATACTCATTACAATTTAACGAATTTGGCCACCAAAAGCAATGCAAGCTTTTGGTGAATGGATGAAGTATTATTTGTGGCATTAGATGTTATGCTTTTCTTTTGTATTGAAGGTGAAATATTGATTATTGTGTAACAATATGTAGCATATCTATAATATATACTTTGCTCAATTTATTTTTACACAAACTAACCGTCTTTAGCACATATTTAATAATTACTTAGCACACATTAAACATAATGTAGTATAAATTATTCTTGCACTAGCTAAACTACTTGTAGCACCTATATAATGAAAACAATGCATTATTTATGCAATAAAACATTGTACGCTTTTTGTTTTTGTAATGAATGTTGAATTTTGATATGTTGCACGATAAAACAATTTGTAGCACATTTATAATATGTACGCATTTCTTTAGCCATTATCTAACATATATTTAACACAAATTAAAATATCATGTAGCATAACTTATTGTCGACGGCAAAACTTCTCAAAACACTAATAAACGAATTATACAAATAACAAAAGATAGCGAATTCATGGCAAGGAGTCTTTCCTTCTTTTGTTTGATTTTATTTATTTCTTCATTTTTGACTTTTTGCTTTCTTCATTTTTGGTGCCTTTCGATCTATGTACATATGTACATGCTTTATTTGCTACATTTCAACGATAGTAGCACTTCAAATTTTTTGAGTTGTTGCCCCAACTTCCACATTATCCTTCAAGGTCGATCACACAACGTTAGAGATGTAGTTAGATGAAACCGCACTTTGATGATGATTTAATAGGCGCTGGAATCAGCATGTTCAACTTCTTAATCAAGAGATTAGACCGTGACTAATGACTCTTCATGAACTATTAGAATTAATGACAATACAAAGAATTCAATAGGAGTGACAACAATATATATGGAGACTAAATAATGAGTGACATCGAATTAGGTATTAATTTCGGCAGACAACATAGTTCATTTCCATAAAGTCGAATGAATAAAAGGAATAACGAGATAGATAATCAATGACAATCGACTTTTGTCTAAAGGGTTTTCTTCCCACAATTACAACAATCACATAACGATCATTCAAGTCGAGGTAACAGAAGGTAGTAGTTATATGTATGAGGACATATAACTCAAGCAGAAATACAACGACTCTGTAACATTTTCAGAAATTACAAATCAAGGGAATATCAACATTCGCTCAAGACAAGTGTTTAAACAACATAATGCCACGACAAGTTGACTCAAACATTCTCAAATATGCTTTATAATAAACAACCAACCGAGTCTCATTCGAGTAACAAAAGATATCAAGGAGTTCGACCAATCCATGACTACCAACCAATACCAAATTTGATTCCAACAACAAGTGATATCAAGGTGTTCAATCAACGACCACAACTAAACTAAACGTATGAAACAAATGGAATAACATGAGATGTTTCAACATATATGATAGAAACCATAAACCACGGTAACCACAAGTGTTCCTTTTCCAATTCCATCTCCAAGATCCTGCCTTAACCTCGCATGTTTAGAAATACATGCGGCGTGAGTACATAAGCATTCAAGGACACATGCCGAAAACATTTAAAACTTTGCTCTTAGAGCTATAAGATCGACTTGTCAGAACTTTACAATACATGGGTTTTAGTAAAAACATGCATGCTTTTCGTAATAAAACACTTACTTGCTTTCATTTTCATAGCATTAAAATAAATACATATGCATGATCTTTGTATGCGCAATCTTTCTTCCCATATCCACGCATTTCTTTGGTTGAGAAGTAGGCCTTCTTAAACACGCCTTAACCCAAGGTCCATACCACGCCGTACATACTTTCTTTCATTATCTTTCTTTTCTTTCTTTTTCTTTCTTTCTTTCTTTCTTTTCCTTCTTTCCCGTGAATAGGTAATGCATCATGCTCATGCTCAAAAATTGCAAGTCAACATTTTCAAATGCCTCAACATATAATGAAATTATAGAATTTAGTAGTGTCATATTTCGTTAGAAAGCCCACCGTAGACTTTACTCAATAAGTTTGATCAACTTTCTCTCTCTTCCTCTTCTTCCTCTTTAATCGCTTTCGCTTTTTCGACGCACTTAGATTAATTGATAATATCTCGATTCACATAAAGGGCATTTCATCTATCAAACACATATGAATTCTTCTTATTCATTCTTTTCCTTTTCTTATGTTTTGTTTAGACACTTTTTGTCTAAACTTCACCTATAAAAATTTTAAATCTTTCGGTCATAACATCCTTCTATTCTTTAAAATTTCTTTACATACTTATTTTATTCGACTCTCACTAATCTACTTTGGTATCAAATGAATGATTGATAATTATTTTGTAATTATACTTTAGTGAAATAAATTTACATTCTTTTCTTTACTTAAACACTTTATTTCTTTCTTAAGTTATTTATGCATAATTTTAATTAATCACCTAACTTAAACTTTTTCATTATCATTTAAGCAATAAGTCATCAACATACTTTAATAGCATTCATCTTACTACTATCATACTTTAAGTTTGTAAATCATTTCTAAATCAATATCACATAATATAACTTATTTAAAGCATGATTTCATTCCAACATGAACATGTACATAAACTTTAGATTTTCACCTTCTTAACTTTATAAATCCCAAATAAGCTTCATTAGGCCTTACTTACATAATAATTTCATAATACATATCATTTATAAAGAATAACATTAATCTTTAAGTTTCTCCTTTTCTTCCAAAATTTTGAAAATTTTGCTAATATACATAAATTATATTTCTTTTCAACTTTCTTTCAAATTCTCATTTATTTATCATATATCAACCTTAAACAACAATAACAATAGCATATATCAACTTTAGCATGAACATGTCAACTAAACATGTAAACTAATTTTTTGTTTTCAACATATTAGCGTAGAAAATTCTAATTAATTCACACAATGCTTAAATCATCATATTAAACTCATGTATCAAGATTCAAGAAAATAAAATCAACATATCACTTTCTAAATTAAAATTTGAATATATATATATATATATATATATATATATATATTCTAAATTTAGTTTTGTTAGATTTTCTTTCAAATTAATTACCTAAACCCGCTTAATCACATAATTACAAACTAATTTCCAACATAAGATCAACATATCATCACTTTAATTCAAAGCTCTTGAATTAGGATTTTAGTTCCAACTTAAATCTTACAATTAAACCATAAATATTCAATTATTTCACCACTAATCCATCAATTATCACTATATATAATCAATAATCATCAATTATCACTTAATCCTTCAACTTCATACCATCAATATCATCACATATTTATCAACAATAATTAAGCTTAAGAATTGAAGGAAAGATAGAAAAATATACCTTTGTTTCCAACTTAATATCAAGCTTAAGGATGAAAATTTGAATTAAAGGTTTGATCAAAGTTTTTCTTCAAGTGTGTGTTAGTGTGTGTTTTCTAGAATTTGGGAGAGAATTGGAGGATTTTGAAAGTGTTGAATAGTAAGGAGGTGTTATATTTATATATCAAATTTATTTTATTTTGATTTAGTTTAATACATGCTTATTCACAAAGTTTCAATTTAATGCATGCTTATTCACCATTTCTAGAGCATTCTCATAATTCTCTTAAATTCATATTTATCTATAATATTATTAATAATATGATATGCATATGTATTTTATTTAATAATAATAATTTTATACATATTACTTATTTTATTATTTTCATTACTTTAGAAAGTAAAATAATCACACTTATAATCTCACATTCATAAAATCATATTTAATGCATAATATGAAAATGTAGCATATATATAAAGACATAATTTAAATTTTCTATTGTTATATCATTTATTTGATCATTAAGATCAAATAATCAATCTACATAATTCTTTAAATTCTAAACAAAATCTTTTATTCAAATTTTTAGAACTGCTTATCGATCACATTTTATTTTGCTAAGTGAAATTAAATAATTGGATCTTAAGCATATATAATTTCTTTCTTATTAAGGATGCAACATGCTTAATCTTAATCATCGATTAATTACTAATTAAAAGTTTGGGATATTACATTCCTCCCTTAAGGAAATTTCATCCCAAATTTAGTACCTTATGCAAATAATTCGGATACTGCTTTATTTCTCTTCTAGTTCCCATGTCGCCTCCGAGCCATGATGTTTTCATTGTACTTTAACTAAAGAAATAGATTTATTCCTTAGTTGTCGCTCTTTCCGATCTAGATACACTCGTTCTTCTTCGAATGCTTTTATGTTTTGTTATGTTTTTCTTTGTTTTCAGTTTATTTGGTTCCTTTTTGTTATATTTGAATATCTTTTATGAATCATGTTCGCTTATGTTTTTGTAGGAATGATCGCTTGAACCATATCGCAGAGAAGAGCGCACCCAAGCCCCTGACTCCAGAGCCGGCTCAGCGCGATCACGCCACCTAGCATCAAGAGAAGACCTGCCGGGCGCTGGTTTCGCCCCGCCTGGTTCGCTCCAGAGCGCCTGCCCGTGCTTGGCTCGCGCCCCGCTGACGCCCAATGCACGACCGCCCCGAGCGCCGGATCCGGCCGGCACGCTGCGCGCCGCGTAGTCAAGACTCCCGCTCTGGAGACCTATGCAAGAATCGCCCCGACATTTCGTGCGTCGGCGCGCGTTGCCGCCCCGCCGTTTGAAGTGAAATTTGTCCGAGACTCACCGCCCGGCCACGACGCTGCGCGCCGCCCCGCTTCCGAGAGTCGACGAAGTCGCGCCGCTTTGCGCCCAAGACTAAGGAGGCGTCATTTATTTTTAGCAGCGTCCGCCTGCGCGTTATTTTTCGAGCTATAAATACGTGTTTTAATGTCGAAACCCTACCTTCATTTTTATTATTTTAGTTTTTCTGATTCTAGCGACGCCCTCTTTAGAATTTCTCCGCTCTTCAAGTATTTCATATATTATTTTTATTTCTTCGATTGGGATTCAAGATTATTGTACGGATTATTGCTATCAATTCCTATTCCGAACTTTAATTCATCGTTGTTCTTTTTCTAAGTTTTCTTCATCGCTTTCTTTCGTGTTCTCGTATTTCTCGATATCGATTTATATACTTTGATGTTAATTCATATTGGTATTGCTTAATTATTCTTGCTCTTCCATTTGATCTATTCGATTATGCATAGGGTTCATCATATCGATTCTATGTTCTTTAATCTAGGTTTAATTTGCTCTAGATAATTTCTTCGCTTTGTCAATTTTCGCCTAGTTAATTCGCCTTCTTTCTTTAATAATTCATTGCCTAGGTAATCAAACAACCCTTCAGGTTTAGAGTGTTTAGAATTTAATTGTTTTCGGTGGTAACTTAGTAACGCTCTTAAGTTTTCCTTGAGAGACAACTCTGATTAATCTGCTCCAGACATCGTTAGATCATGAGGACTTTATTAGTGATATTTTAAGTCTAAACAAATTTTACGCCGTTGTCGGGAAAACTTTAGGCTTTAATGTTACTGCTGCTTTTATTCTTCTCCTCGCCTTCCTTATTTTGTACCGCAGCTATGCGCTTGATCTGTTTGTGAGTGTTGTGTATGCAGGACGCCAAGTCTCACCCTAGAATGGCATCCCCGTTGAAGTATACTCGCAAGCCAAGGAAACCGCGATCGCTTAGTGTGATGGAGTTTGATCATCGATGTGATAGTATTTGAGGATCCTCTCACTCTTGGAGTAAGAGGGTCTTTGTGAAGGACAAGGAGGATTCACTACCATCGTGAATTCCTTATTCAAGAAACCCCATCGAGGATCATGGGTGACCGACTAAACAATTGTTGATTTATATATCGAAAGCGCTTTGGTGAGCTTGTATACAATGTTTCCTTACCACTATTACAATCTCCTATCCGAAATGAATACTTGATGCATATATTTGTGTCCCCTTATCTCATATATAGTTAGATCACAAGGTGTAGAAGATCAAGTCCGTATGATTGGTCAAGCTTAATGAGATATAAAAGTTTCACACCGAGACAACTTGAGGACGAGTTGCTCAGATAGCGCGTATAGATAAGAAGTGACTCTGACTTGGTTGTTGTTCATGCTGGTACGCCTCGACGTATAGGATCACAGGAGACGAGTTCTTCTATCCGACCGTCGAAGAACCAAGATCTCGTGACTTACGACGATCTAAACCTCGATAAGGTATTAGATGAGTATGAGTTTCATCACTTTGACTTGTTAAAGGAGGTTATATGTTCTAACCCAATATTCTCCGATCTGGGCGGGCAAGGTTCAGATGTCATGCTAGTTATCTCAGACGAGTCACGATCCGCTTAGATGATGACGCCCCTTAAGGAGTCAAGGTTTATTGTACTAAACCCCGCAGTTGAGTTAGCTCAAGCACAATAATAAGGTTGAGTGGTACTACTTATGAATTAAAGATATTAATTATTTTAAGCAATGTAATGCTATAAATAATTAATGGACGCAGATATCTTAAATACGGGATTCAGAATGTTCAAGTGCAAGCCGACTCAACTTCGGTAATAAAGGGTAAGTCAAGATTTATTCTCTAGTGGCATGAATAAATGTTTATAAATTAATTTATGTTCGGTAACATAAGATAATTAATTTATTTGAGACCCATCTTTATTCCTCTGATTGATCCCCTGGGCCCATCCAGCCCGTAAGCTAGGCAAAATCGGCCCCTATGCTCACAAGGCAAGGATTTGATTCTCTTTATCCTATAAGGATATTATTATATTTATGGGATATGCATAGATCATTTCCATATAGATTATGGTAATAATCCTTTCCATAAAGGATTATGGTAATTTATACGGGATTATGGTAATTTTATATGAGATTATGGTAATTTCCATATGGATTATGGTAATGCATTATAAATAGAGGTAAGAGATTAAATCACGTGAATGATTAATAATCATCATCATAATTTTCGAGACCCCATTGTTCTTGGAGAGAATTTTCAAAAATG
This sequence comes from Salvia rosmarinus, assembly GCA_036937905.1. Classification (NCBI taxonomy): domain Eukaryota; kingdom Viridiplantae; phylum Streptophyta; class Magnoliopsida; order Lamiales; family Lamiaceae; genus Salvia; species Salvia rosmarinus. Next base: position 25,327,452 of record CM072818.1, on the reverse strand, counting down.
TAGAGGATAGAGGGTGATTTTCAAGATTCCCCTAGATCGCCCTCACTACGCTGGAGATTGGGCAACCGGATACACCGTAAGATCAAAGCACGAGTCTTGATCCGCTCATCCCCGACAGATCTGTGTAAACACGAGAAAACCCCTACGTGTTGCGATTAATTATATAGGTGCATGCTAGGATATAATTAATGTATGGTGAATTAAACATCCAAGATAGATCATCGGAGAGGCTAAATTTAGTTTTTCCTTCAATTGGTATCGAGCCCGGATCGATTCGGCTGCTGGATTAATTCACGCTGATTATTACGCGCGCTAATTAATTGTCAACTGCTGCTCATCGGCTCGCTTTTAATTTTGTCCATTTTGTTTTTCACCACGAAAATCCGTGGTTAGATTAGATTTATTTTCGTAAATCTTATCTCGTAAAGTAAAACGAAGACGAAGCACGGATCGAGACGACGGAAAACGGGTCGCGACGACGGCGCGACGGCACGCAGGCGCAGACGGCGCCCGGACACGCCGCGATTTGGGCCGAGCCGCATCCGCTTTTTCCCAACTCGCTTTTGATGAGTCCGTCCGCCCGCACGCGAGGCCGCTCGAATCCGTCCGTGTCCTGCACGCGAGGCCCATTTTCAAGATTATAAAGATCTATACTTTGCAATTCTATGTAAAGATTAGGCAGAGCATGATTCCACGAGTGAGCCACGCGAACGCTTTTATTTTATTTTTATCGCTCATTGCATATCGTGGATGTTTAAATTAGGTAAATACACATAACACTCCAACGCTTATGACTTTTTACATCTCGTGTCCCAACGTATGAATAATAACAAATCGCACTATAAACGTTGTAAATTTTGAATATCCGTGGACGATGACCGAATCGGGCTTTCGCCTAGGTAGCAAGTAATTCGGCTAGATTTGCTTATGTGGCACACGGAAATAATAATAAAAATAATATAAAAGTTACAAGAAACGACGTTTTATGTTGTAGCTCTTCTTCTTCTTCTCTCTTCTTCAACTCATTCATTAAAATCCACGAATCAATTTCTCGAATCAATTTCTTCTACAATTCAATTCAATCATTGACAACATCTTCTTGAGAAAAGATTAAATCTTTACACAAATTCAATTAGAAAAATCCAATCCACTTAATCATTATCACCCATCAAGATTCAACGCATTGCTCACCGCAGTTCCACACGGCAAAGACTCCAACCTCCATTAACAACATCAACACCAATGAAAGCCCTTCTTCTTCCAAGATCTAAAGTTTAGGTAGGCGGCGACGCTCATCAAGGCGCCTCCAAAACCGAGAGGTCTTCACATCAAATCAAGATAGTAAAATTAGGGCTTGAAAAGTTTCTAAAGCTCTGATAGATAGATAGAGAGAGAAAAGATAAGTGATGAGTACAAACGAGGTTCCACTAAGAAGGAGAAATTGTTGATTGAATTTGATCAATTTTCATGATTTGTCAAAATTTTGAAAATTAACAAAGAAAGCTTCTTCAACTTCATCGCTCTTTTTGTCGTGGTTGAGTCGACCGACGCCATATTTGATGGTTGCTTTTCGATTTAAATTCAATTTATTGCGCTTGTGTATTTGATTCCCATCGAGTTTTCTACGCACTTCATCGCTTATGGAGATCGACTATTTCATATTGGTCGAGTTTTTAAATTTAAATTTAAGAGTGAAATATGTTGTCGATCGGATTCTTCATACAAAAGCAAGTGATGCCATCATAACGAGCCTTCCGATTTTTCCGCAATTGTCACCTCGCTCGACCGCACATTCTCCCTACAAAGATGTTGGCTATGTTGAACATCGCAGAAAATATTGCGTACGCTATCGATTTACTTCCTAGACTCACAACCGGCATGATGTGAATATAAAATTCGTATAGATTAGGTTTCTTGTTAATAGTTTTCCGATTTTCATTTTCGATGTCAAAAGTTTAAACTACTAATATATATTACAAGATAAATTGATAAAAATATATCCGAATTTTCGTAATCGATGATTTGAGTTCACTCAAGAGATGAAAGTGTGAAGGGTTTTAAATGTTTTTAAATTTATTTCATGTGTTTAAAGTGTTCTTTTATTAGATTTTTAGATTTTTAAAATTTATTTCATATGTGTGTTCGACGTGGATTTTCGGCGGCCATGTAGGCACAACAGCCCAAACCGCGGTCGACATTATTATGAACCCATTTTAAAGGTTATGGTTTGATTTGTTATTATATTTACGCGGACACGGATATAAAAAGTCGAAACGCTTGAGTGCTATATCGATTTAACCTTAAATTATGCAAGAGTATGCTATGTATGTTTGAATTACGCGACAAACCTTTAAGTGTTTTCGAATTGGTGCGTAGTAAGCATGCTAGGTTTATCGCTTTCAAGCATATTTTAGAATTTCACAGCATCTTTTACATGTCGAGTTGATAGAAAAGCATTCTAGATTACGTGATATGCATGGACAAACCTTCGAACAAAAAGACTAAGCAAGCAAACCGACAAATTAATTTTTTTAAATTAAAATATCAAGACCTCCACTTTTGATCTCTAAACAAAGTGATACGATCGAGTAAACGCCCACGCTGCGGCTTGCTTTACTGCTTATCATAAGTTTGTTAGATGAGATTTCTAAATAAAATATTTTAAATCTATCGAGAAATGGGAGTTTCATGTAAACGCCCACACGCTGCATTGCATGTGCGATTTTCATAAGTTCTCTAGAGATAGATATAAAAGAGATAACAAAAGAATTCGAATAAGCTGTATGGTCCTATGAGTATGCGAATTCTAAGAATTGTCTCACGTTAAAATGTGGTCATTGCTAGACATCACCTCAAGTACAACTTCCCACGAAGTCCTTCTTCGTGATAGTGATGTGGTGTAGTAAGGTCCAATCGTTAATTTCATGTCATAAGGATAAGTCGACATAGATTGAAATTAAACGACTAAAAGGTATATTTTAGTCCGGTCAAGGGGTTCATGTAAACGCCCACACGCGTGGCTTCGTATGTGATCTTGCGATTGAGGTTTCAATTAATATTGTTTTATCAAAAGGTTACAATATTATATACGTAATTATGCGATCGATGCTTATGTGTTTACATTATCGCTTCAGACATGTCTTACACCGATTATCAATATGCTCGCACAAAACCGTATCCGTCCAAATTTTATCGAGTGAAAACGAACATGGAATATGTTCTTATCAAGAACACATGTTTGTTCTCACTACTCCTAAACCCGACGCTTTTTCGATGCATCGACTAATGAGCAATGAGAGTCAAGCGACTTTGAATAAGTCAAACAATAGGCTAAATGCTATATGATGACTACTATGTCCAGGCTTTGCAACAGCAGATCACCGATGGTAGACGCGATCGATATTTGGTCAAGTCTCAGAGTACGCTTGGGAAGTCGGATCGACATCCGCCCACACAATGAGAGAAATCTGCAGTAAGATGGAAGAAGGAAGACGGTCCATGAACATGTCTCTCACAGACTCATCTCATGGATAGTCTTGACGTGGGAGTGAGGTATTACGCGGCCAAGGTCGATATCATCCTCAATACACCGCCCAAGTCTTTTGAGAACTCGTGAATGCGATCATGAGCAAGACCGAGTATACACTTAGTCGCTGTTTAATGATCTCGTGGTCATGGAAGGAGTTATGGGAAAAGGAGCGATGCTTCATAGCACATCTAAGGGCCCAAATTTTCCGCAAAATGGAAAAGAAAAGGGCACCAAAGGTGGTGAGGCAAGGAAATAGCGGGATAATGGGAACAAGAACACGGTCACCGGAGGCTCAAGAAGCCAGGAGAAGGGCAAGTGTTCATGCGTAAGATCGGTATGAAGGTGATAAACGCATTTTACACGCTTATAGTTGATATTTGAAGATGAGTTTAGCTCGCTTAATGTGCGCCACGATCGATTCCTAATGTTTTATCTATTTTTAGAAGATACGCTCTGGGTGTTCTTTGGTTGTGTAGGTCATATGTTGAAAATCAGCAAGGAACGACGCACGAGCCAAAAACACAACCGGGCGTGTTTCTAGCGATCAATTAGCGGTCGCCAGCCGGCCGCTAGGAAACACGGGGAACCAAAGATACCGCGACCGCAAAATCGTGTCATGAGCGAAGCCCGCACGAGAAAGCCATCGACGATTTCTCGCGACCGATCGGATTTCTAGCGACCGCCAGCCATGGTCGCGAACCAAGCGGGCAGAAGAGGCGATCAGCAGGAAGGCCACAGAATTACCTCGCGACCACACCAGCGACCAAGGGTGGTCGCGAGGCGCTAAAGGAAAATTAGGTTGGGGTGTGCTATATATGGCAACACCCTTCCCCATCTTGATACCTACGATTTCGAGCCTCTTTCTCGCTTTTCCATAAGTTTTTCAGAGTTTTAGCTTTAGGTTCCATATATTTTCATTCTAGAGTTGTTTTACGGATTGTTCCTCGTTAGTTTACGCTTTGTTTACGATCCGAACGCTTCGTCCGGACGATCTCTCGATTTTTCCGTTACCGAGGTCGATTCAAGCCCAACGTGTTCATCCAACGCTACATCACGGGTTTTATATATTTAATTTCCGCCTTTATGGTTAAATCGATTTCATTTCGCTTATTATGTCCGCTAGTTTTTCGCTCTAATCCTAGGGTTTGCATGATTCGATCCTATATGTTGTGATTCTCGTTATCGTTATTTACCTTCCATGCATCGATTCATGATTCGATTGTGCTTATTTATATGTTTTGGTTTCGATCAATCTCACGCATATTTAGTTGCTGTAATTACGTAATTGTGTTAATTGTCAATCGATATCGAATGCATGATACGAATGAGCCTCGAGTCGAGGAGATAGGATATTCAGAGGAAGTATAGTTTTGTGATCCGCTTGGAGTTACTTGTTTTCACCTGAGACGTAAGAATAGGGAAAACTAGTAATCTCACCGCTTTGTCGTAATGTAAATTGCTTATATATGTGATCTTCCATTTTGTCTGGATTAAAATTGGTTGATAAGAACAGATAAACATACGCTGTGGATCGATTAATGCAGCCTAGTGGTTAGTCGCTTTTCTCTTTAAACATCCGAGTGTTTATTGCTTTTACTTACTGCTTTGTTACCTTTGCTTGATTGAGTTCTGCCCTAAAACTCACAAAACCATATTTGTTACTGATAATGATGAATCCTTGTCGAAAGCTTCAGATTAGACATAATCCTCGTGGATACGATACTCCACCCTATATTTACACCTTTCGTGTTAGAAATTTAAGCGATCAAATTTTATACGCGTCGGGATTGTTAAGATCATATAGGAATAACTTGTCAATTTGGAATTATTAATCAAGTCAGTACTTTAATTTTATTTTTATTCCTCGCTAACTGATTTCTTTTTCTCCAGTAGTTTATGTTCACAAGGTCCCGAGGACCTCCAACTACACTTTGATCCGAAATCGAAAATTCAAGGAGAAGGAGAAGGGCAAGAAGAAAGGAAGCAATGGCAAATCGTAATAACGGGCGTTTCCTCCCAAGTAGCCCCGTAGCGTATTTCACAGAATGCAGCCAATTCGACTATGGGACCTGCTGTCCCTCGCCTCCGAGTGGCAGGCCAGTGAATTACATGTACGCACTCCTACCGAGCAATTTCAAGGAGGCGGAGGGCGAAGTAAATGCTAACAATTTTGAGTCAAGCCGCCCTAATCAAGATGGTTCAAGGGGAACAGCTGGAGGGGAGAGTCAGAGATCCGAATGCCCATCTCGAGACCTATTCTCACATTTGTGACACCATCAAATGAATGGTGCCAAGACACAATCCGGATGCGTATGTTGGATTTTCTCTCTGAAATCAAGCCAAGGACCTGTTCAAGACCTTAGATCGACGGCATCAACAGCTGGGAATTTGTGAGAAATTCCTTCAAGTACTTTCTCCCGCCAAGGCACGTAAGATCATAGCCGAGATTTCCCACTTCTCCCAGCTAGAGACGAATCTTTGTTCGAGTCTGGGAAAGATTCGCCTATTGAGAAGGTGCCCACAAAGATGGATTTTCGGGAGCAAGAGATTACCCGCTTTTACACTGACACCTCACACGAGGAGTATTGTCGACGATCCGGGGTGCTTTTGAACAGACGTAGACGAGGCCACCGCATCATAGAAGAGATGGCACCAATAGCTATCGGGTCGATGGAGAGAACACCGTGCTGAAGTCACATTGAAGGTGACTCAAAGCACGACAATATTATGAGCATCACCTTGTTAAGAAGCCAATTTGAGAAAGAAAGGAAAGGAAAGGCTGGCTCGGATAAATGCAGAGTCGAGATGATCGAGGCCGAGGACGAATTACATCAATCGAGGAACAACCGCCCTGGGGAATCCGCGACAATCCAACAATGTAAATCACCCAAATTTCGTACGCCAACCCCAATACTTTTCAACACCTCCGCCGTTTCTGCCGTAACGGAGTGATTCAAGAGACAGAAGCCGAGTCTAGAGGATATGATGCGCAGCTTGGTTGTAAGCAATCAACAATTGGCAACGAATCGAATTCGCTTATAAGTAACACCAGCGAAGATCAATCATTGAGTCCACCGTGACGGCTATGGAAAGCACATGAAGATGATGGAGAATCAAATAAGTCGATAGCCGACAACAACGGGCACAAGTCGGGCCAATTTCCGAGTAATACGGAGGTAAACCCTAAAATCACGTAATGCCATTCATTTGAGGAGGACGAGCTTATCAAAGTCACGAGGAGACGAACGGGCAACGGGCAAAAGAGAGAATTGCGATCGAAGCTCATGATCAGCGAGCCCGGCCGCAGGACTACGGCATGGAGTTCGCGAGCCCGGGCGCAATAAGTCAAAACGCTCACATATGTCATCCGAGGATTTAGCGAGCGACCTAGCGGCCGCGAGTAATCGCCGCCGCGAAATCATACAAGGTTCAGACGCCGCACCTAGCGCCGAGAAATACAAGGCCCGCCAAGACGGCAGGGAGGATATCAGACATGTACCTAGCGATCAAGACACGTGGTCGCGAGTCGATCGCGGGCGGCCGATGTGAAGAGATTTCCGACCACGTGCCTCCAATTCCGCTTTCCAAACCGCTTAGCCAAGCCCAAGTACGACGAGAAGTTGACCGTGTTCATGGAGATGTTCCAAAGGTGCACATCAATATTCCTTTACTTGATGCACTTCGAGATATGCGGGTTATGTGAAGTTTTGAAGGATGCCGTTGCCCGATAAGAAGTTGGGAAATTCGAGACGATAAATCATCTCAAGAGTGCGATCAGTCTTGCAAAGAAGTTGCCGCTCAAGCAGAAAGATCCAGGCAGCTTCACCATAGCATGTGTCATCGGAGGACAGACATTCTCCAAGAGTTCTGTGTGATTTGGGGGCAAGCATCAATCTGATGCCGTTGTCCATTTTTAACCGATTGGAGATTGGGGAGATCAAGCCGACCACCATAGCTCTTCAGATGGCAGACACATCGGTGACTTATCCGAAAGGGATAGTGGAGGACGTGCTCGTGAAAGTTCGAGATTTCATCTTCCCAGCTGATTTCGTTGTTCTCGACATGCCAGAGGATGGGAATACACCTCTTATTCTCGGGCGACCATTCCTAGCTACCGACAGAGCATTGATAGACGTGCAAGATGGAGATCTCACCTTCCGAGTCAACGACGAGGAGATGAAAATCTCTATATATGATGCTATGAAGCAGCCTGACGAGAAGACCATGGAAGATTGTCGAGTTATAGAGCAGCTGTCGCCCACTCACTTTCAATCAGTTGATCCGGTGGAGTTTTGTATGCAGAACTCGATTTTCTCACCAGAGACCTTGATGAGGCGTGTGGCGAGATTTTAGAGTATCTTGAGTCCATCGATGAAGTCAAGGCCTCCCCGAGGAGTCGCGGCCTTATTTGGATGTGAGGAAGCCGATTGGAGGAGGACGCCGTGGTGAAGAAGGAAGAGACTACACCAAGATGGAGTTGAAAGAGTTGCGGACCACCCGCAGTATGCCTTCTTAGGCGATGATGAGGCGTGCCGGTGATAATATCTTGGCTTTGATGATGAGGAGACACGTAAACCGATGGTCGTGTTGAAGCGGACAAGTCTGCGATTGGGTGGGCGATTTACGATATCAAGGGTCACTCGATTTGCATGCACCGATCTGTTGGAGAATGAATACAAGCGAAAGGTGCAACCTCAACGCCGATTGAATCCGCAATGCAAGAGGTCGTCGAAAAGAAGTGTTGAAGCTCTTAGACGCAGCATGATCTATGCCATATCCGACGGCGAGTGGGTTAGCCCTACTCAAGTGGTATCCAAGAAAGGGTATCACGGTGATCGAGGCGAGGCGAGCGAGCTTGTGGCAACAAGACTCGTAACGAGATGGCGAGTTTGCATCGACTATCGTGCTCGAACACGGCCACAAGGAAAGACCATTTTCCCCGCCTTTATTGATCGGATGTTGGATGACTAGCGGGGTATGAGTTCTCTTGTTTTCTCGATGGATATTCGGGTACAATCGATTGCCATCGCCTCAAGATCGGCACAAGATGGCGTTCACTTGTCCAGTATGGGTTTTCGCCTATAGGCGAATGCCGTTTGGATTGTGCAATGCTCCAGCCACGTTCCAAAGGTGCATGATGTCCATCTTCCATGGGTTGATCGAGAATATTATGGAAGTCTTTATGGACGATTTTTCCGTGTTTGGCTCTTCGTTCGACCATTGTCTCCATAACTTGTCACAAGTGCTGCAAAGATGTGAGGAGACGAATCTTGTTCTCAATTGGGAGAAGTGCCATTTCATGGTGAAGGAAGGTATCGTGCTTGGTCACAAAGTCTCGGCCAAGGGTTTGGAAGTGGATCGAGCAAAGATTGTCGCTATCGAGCCGCCTCCGCCTACAAAATGTCAAATCGGTGAGGAGTTTTCTCGGTCACGCTGGTTTTATAGACGGTTCATCAAGGATTTCTCGGCGATCACGAAACCATTGTGTGGATTGCTCGAGAAAGATATGAAGTTCGTGTTCACGGCTGAAGGGTGTTTGGGCGTTCGAGAAATTGAAGTTGGCCACGATCTCGACTCAGCTTTGGTCTCACCTGATTGGAGTCAACCATTCGAGCTGATGTGTGATGCGAGCGATTGGGCAGTCGGTGCTGTTTTGGGGCAGAAACGAGACAAGCTTTTCCGAGTCATCTATTATGCAAGTAAGACTCTCGACTCTGCTCAAATGAATTACACCACCACGGAGAAGGAATTACTTGCTGTGGTCTATGCTTTCGATAAGTTTAGACCTTATTTGGTGGGCACCCACACCATCGTACACACTGATCATGCCGCCATTCGTCATCTGTTCGCCAAGAAAGATTCGAAGCCGAGATTGGTGAGATGGATCCTCCTTCTTCAAGAGTTCGACATGGAGATCAAAGATAGAAAGGGTTGTGAGAATGTGGTAGCCGACCACTTGTCGCGATTGGAGAAGCCAGTCGAAGGAGAGGATAGGAAGATTGGCATAAAGGAGAACTTCCCAGACGAGCACATCTTGAGCGTCATCGATCACACACCATGGTACGCTGATTTTGTTAATTACTTGGTGATTGGAGTTATACCTCCATCGTGCAAAGGTCATTTGAAAAAGAAGTTTCTCCACGATGTTAAGTTCTATTATTGGGACGATCCTCATCTCTACCGCCGATGTGCCGATGGTTTGATACGTCATTGCTCCCCAAGGAGAATGGGAGAACATAATCCACGAGTGCCATAGTTCGTTGTTGGCGGCCATTTTGCGGCAAAAGAAAGATGCGGCAAAGATTTGCCACAGTGGTTTCTTTTGGCCTTCGATCTTCAAAGATTGCCAATCCTTTATCAAGAGTTGTGATCGTTGTCAAAGAGTGGGGAATGTCACTAAGAAAGACGAGATGCCACAGAAAACCATCATGGAGGTGGAACTATTTGACGTATGGGGGATCGACTTCATGGGTCCGTTCCCAATGTCTTGTGGTTACACGTATATTCTTCTTGCTGTGGAGTACGTTTCCCGTTGGGTAGAGGCGATTCCGACTGTCACGAACGACTCCAAGGTAGTGATCAAGTTCCTTCACAAGAACATTCTGACTCGATTTGGAGTCCCGAGGGCGTTGATCAGTGATGGGGGATCGCACTTCAATAATAAGTGGCTAGGCAACGTTCTAGCCAAATATGGTGTGAAGCATCGAGTCACCTCCCCCTACCATCCACAAGCAAGCGGGCAAGTGAGCTCACCAACCGAGAGATCAGCGATTCTAGAGAAATCGGTTGTTCGGTAAGCAAGGATTGGGCCAAGCGGTTGGATGATGCTCTTTGGGCTTACCGGATGCGTACAAAGCTCCCATCGGCCATCTCCATATCAAATGGTATTTGGTAAATCCTGCCATTTACCGGTTGAATTGGAGCACAAAGCGTGTTGGGCGACTAGGAGAATCAACATGGACTTCAAGGAGGCGGTATGATGAGGTGACCAACTGTTAGAGCTCGACGAGTGGAGGAATGAAGCGTTCGAGAATTCTCGGATATACAAGAAAGAGCCTGAAATTTCACGACCTCCATATTCGTGCAAAAGGATTTTCGCGGGTAATGAAGTCTTACTTTACAATGCTCGACTTCGCCTATTCCCCGGAAAGCTCAAGTCAAGATGGTCGGGCCGTACTGCTTTTACCGTCGTTTGCCAATGGGAGTTCTGAGCTCCTGACTCGGGGCAACATTTTTAAAGTGAGCGGCCGGTCCTCAAATCCTACTTCAAGTCACACTTGACCGAGAAGTCAAGGTGACCCAGCTAAGCGAGCCATGATACGAGGTACCGTCGAGCTAGCGACGATAATTCTAGCACGGTTGGGAGGTAACCCAACAGCTTTACATGCTTTCTGCTTTTGTTGTTTTCGTTTTTGTTTTGGTTGTGTTTACGTGTTTGTGTCGTGTTTCGTTGTTTTGTTAGATCCCAAAGTTTAATAGCTTTCTTTTAAGTACTAGCGACCACCCTAGCGACCGCGAGGTCGCAAGGGTGGCCATGAAATTGGGCGAACGTTTTTTTGTCGGCGACGAGCTTGCGTGGCTTCGCGATCGCGAGCTCGACCGCGAGATCCGTCGCGACCCGCGCCTTCGACCCGCGCCCGCTTCGTGACCCGCGTTTTACCCTTATTTCTCCCCAAAATTCTAACCTACACACACACACACACGTTTTCTGAAACAAAGAGCAAACCTTCCCCTCTCAAGCACACAAGCACCTCTCTTCCCCAATTTTCTTGCATTTCTCCGTCAAATCCACCCAAGGTATGCTATATTCGTTTAATTCTTCATGGGTTTACATTTATTGAGCATGATTAGGAAGGATTTGTTCCATTTATCCTCTTGAGGTGGGTTTAATTAACTTTGAGAGACTAGGGCTTATTTTGCTAGATTTGTGTGGTGTTTGAGCATGATTTGTCCAATGATAGGTTTATTCACGTTTATACACGTATATTGTTCGTCTAATAGGCCTACATTGTTGATTTGGGTTAATAATTTGTGAAAATAGCCTTGAAACTTTGTCTGACATACGACACGACAATTTCACAACACCGGCGCCACATCTGGCGGCTCATACACATACATATCGTCAAGGCGCCTCGTCGAGCGGTCACGATGATGGTTCTTTCATGACCTCCTAGCGACCGCTAGGTATCAAGGGTGATCGCTAGTTTTCGCCCGAGCGTCCAATTTTGAATTTTTGGCTATGTGTGTTTTTTCCCATTGTGTGTTATCTTGCAAGATCATATGACAATATGGGGAAATAATTTGATTAAATTGAAGTTTGGGGATCTATATTTAGCATTTTGGGTTGACGTTGTTTTGATTGTTTCATTCATACACGCTAACTTTGAAATTCTTTTAGGTACAAATATGCCGCGTACTCACGGTCGCGGCGAAAGGCAAGAGCATTGTCTCCACCTCCCACGACGAGACACAAGATGATTTCCAAGATGCGCATCATGATGAGCATCACGGCGAGCCACGCATGGCACCACCAGATGAATTCGATCCGAAAATTTTGGGGTCGATCGCTAGTGACTCGTCGAAGCCGTTGGGATAGATTGGTGAGAGACTACGGCATAGGCATTCACGCTTCATGTGCCTCAATACGTGTCGAGAGATGGACATCACCAATGATGTGGCGTGGTTAGCCGAGAGGTCCGGGCTGTATTCGCTTATCACGACCAATTATCTTACATACCGATCCTCACTCTCAATTCTTGTCGACTCTCCATGTTCACAAGACAAAGCGGCATGCGGACTACATCATGTTTCAGCTCGACAATGAGCCCCGTCAACTCTCCGTAGACGAACTTAATGGAATCATCAATGGAGATCCGGAAGGAAATTACATAGGGGACGTCGAGTACACAGTCCAAAGCGTATGGCCGAAGTTCATGGACGCCAGACTCGAGCACACTCCATATTATGATGCCTCGAGATCCAAGGCTAGCTCGATTCGAATCCAATGTCCGTTACTTCCACCGGCCTCCTCATTCACCTTGCATGGCGTTCGACGCCGACTTGTCCTTTCACAAGATATGAGCATTCGATTGGGCCGTGTTCAACCAGAAGATGCATGCCGGCATGTTCTTAGCTCAGCATTTCCATATGCAGTCCACAGTTTCGGGTAATTCGAAGATTTGTATAGGGGGATTCGTTACCCCCATTGCTGATTTCTTTGGGATTACGATTCGAGAGAGTCCGATCTCTCACGACATCTTCCTGGACAAGGCGTGCCTATACGTCCAGACGTTCCTGAAGAGGCACCCCCGACGTTACTTGTGGCTGTTATATGATCAAAACGGCCAATCAATCTTCCGCCTGCCCAATCCCGAGCTCACAAGCATAAGCCGATACTTTACTCGGATGCAATCTGAATATGAGCTCACTGCACATTATGCATGGGCGCAAGGCGTGAACGCAGCAAGGCGGTCGTGGGCGAACAACCGCATGAGGAGCAAGCCGAGCAAGCGAACAAGCCGAGCAAGCCGAGCTGAAGTGGCTCTGGGGCGGTGGCATATTGCACCGCCACCCGTTCGGCGACCGGGATTTATGATCGATTGGATCACATAGATGGTCGTCTCAACCATATTGATGGGAACTTGACATCGATTATGGAGCAGCGACAAGCCATCTACACTGAACAACAAGCACATCTCGAGCAACAACGAAGATGATGGAGATGATGCGACAATGGAATCGATGGCGTGGATTTTATCCGCCACGAGAGTAATCTTGACTTTCAAGGTAAGTTTTCTCCCAACTACTTTTTTCGCAAACCTTATTGTTTCCACATGTTCACAATAAGTTTGGGGGAGTAAACGAGTTTAGTTGGTTGAGAATCACGGTTATGTTTTCTATGCTTTATAGGTTTAGTTGTTATGCTTTGGGGTATTTTGTCGTTTGTTGTTGGTTTTGTTTTGTTTTTCGTTTTCGTGTCTCACGATCAACGAGTTAAGTGAAGTATGTTAATCCATGTGGCCAATGACTATAGAATTTTTGGTGAAATTTAATGATAGTGCGCATGATATGTTAGAAATGACGCATGAATGACGTGAGATAGCTTAGGCTTGTTGTTTTCACCATTTGCTTATCTGTGAGACTTGAGCTTCATCAGATACATATCTTGATCGATTTTACATTAATTGTGTGATATCGTGCATGTGATTGTCTTCTAGAACTTGCCGTGTTTACGTGTCGAGATTACAATATGTGTTTGAATTTGGAAAGGATAAAGGCCATCATTGTTAACCACTTATCACCCAAACACTAACCCGATGATATATACCATTTGTCGCCTTCTTTGAGCCTTTATTAGACTTTTCTTTCGATTAACCGGATGATAGGAGGTGAGGATGGATATGGGAATCAAAGGGGTGAAATTTTGATGTAGTGATGATGAGAAAAGTTTCGTTTAGAAAAACACATACGTGGTGAAGAATAGTACCTTTGTTGTATAAGATAAACCCTATAAGCTCTAGAAAAGAAAAGAAAAGAAAAATGTTAAGTTCACTATGAGTGTTGAGCATAAAGGGTCTTCAATCAAAGTATAGGTACATACGTGGCATTAAAGCGTTGATTTAGCACGTTGGGAAAGAAGAGGAAATGGACGAAGTCCATATGTGTCTAAAAAGTATAAATGGGGTGCTTGGAATAATCTTGAGTCACTTAGCCATATTTTATCCTACCTTAACCAATGTGCCTACATTACAACCTATGAAAAGACCTCTTTGATCCTAAATTTGAACACAATGACGTGGTGGAGATATTAGAGAAGCAGCAAGCCTATGGTAAGATGTTGCATTGCATTGATCGTTGAGTGTATACACGTCCCATATTTCTTTATGAGTTGAGTGTATCCTATATTTTACACACATGCCGTTGTGAGGTTGAATTAAATAAGTTTTGCCGTCAATTGTTGTTTGTGTTAAGTTGGCTAACGTCGTCATGTGCACTAATGTTTTTGAGCGTTGATATGTTTCTCGAGGCTAGAATGGTTATCATCTTTGCTACACTCGTTGATCTTTCCGTTGTGTCTTTCTGTTTTGGTTTTGTTTGAGGACAAACAATGATTTAAGTTTGGGGGTTTGATAAACGCGATTTTACGTTTATAGTTGATATTTGAAGATGAGTTTAGCTTCGTTTAATAATGCGTTTACGTATCGATTCCTAATGTTTTATCTATTTTTAGAAGATCTTGCTCTTGGGTGTTCTTTTGGTGTTGTGTAGGTCTATATGTTGAAAATCGAAGCAAGGAACGACGCACGAGCCAAAACACAATCTGGCGTGTTTCTAGCGACCACCCTAGCGGTCGCTGGGCCGCCGCTAGGAAACACGCGAGAACCCAGCATACCGCGACCACGAAATCGTGCCCATGAGCGAAGCTCGAAAGATCGAAAGCCAGCGGGCGATTTCGCGACCGGATCGAACTTCCTAGCGACCGCTAGCCATGGTCGCGAACCAATCAAGTGGGCGCAAGAGGCGATCGCGGGCGAGAAGGCAGCGAGTTACTCGCGACCACACCTAGCGACAGCGAAGGGTGGTCGCGAGATCAGCAGCGCGGAAAATTAGGGTTTGGGGTGTGCCTATATATACGGCAACACCCTCGCGCGCCCCATCTTGATACCTACGATTCCGCAGCCTCTTTCTCGGTTTTCCATAAGTTTTTGAGTTTTAGCTTTAGGTTCCATATATTTTCATTCTAGAGTTGTTTTACTGGATTGTTCCTCGTTAGTTTACGTTTTGTTTACGATCCGAACGTTTAGTCCTGACGATCTCGCATTTTCCGTTTTTACCGAGGTTGGGATTCAAGCCCAACGTGTTCATCAACGCTACATCACGGGTTTTATATATTTAATTTCCGTCTTTATGGTTAAATCGTATTTCATTTCGTTTATTATGTCTGGCTAGTTTTTCGTTCTAATCCTAGGGTTTGCATGATTCGATCCTATATGTTGTGATTCCTGTTATCGTTATTTACCTTCCATGCATTGATTCATGATTCGATTGTGCTTATTTATATGTTTTGGTTTCTGATCAATCTCGATGCATATTTAGTTGTCGGTTAATTACGTAATTGTGTTAATTGTCAATCGATATCGAATGCATGATACGAATGAGCCTTGAGTCGTAGCTGAGATAGGATATTCGTAGGAAGTATAGTCTTTGTGATCCGTTTGGAGTTACTTGTTTTCACCCAGAGGCGTAAAGAATAGGGAAAACTAGTAATCTCTGACCGCTTTTGTCGTAATGTAAATTGCTCGGTTATATATGTGATCTTCCATTTTATGCGGATTAAAATTGGTTGATAAGAACAGGATAAACATACGTTGTGGATTGGATTAATGCAGCCACAAGGTTAGTCGTCTTTCTCTGCTTTTAAACATCCAGTGTTTATTGCTTTAATTTACTTTCTTTTGTTACCTTTGCTTGGATTGAGTTCAAGCCTAAAATCTCACAAAACCATATTTGTTACTTGGATAATGATGAATCCTTGTTGAGTTAGCTTCACGTATTTTAGTATTACAATCCCATGGATACGATGCTTAACTTACCCTATATTTACACCTTTTCGTGTTAGAAATTTAAGCGATCGAGAAGGCTAAGTGCCATATGCTCAAGGCTCAAGGTGCGTCGTTTGCTTTAGTAACTAAACATGTTTAGCAACTTGTTCTACCCATTCTTGGGTAGTAGACACGAATGATCGATCATGTTTGTTACACCTTGTGGGTTCCCGGACAAGGAGTCGAGTAATGGCGAGATAACGATCTCCATGGGCAACGCGAAAGTCGAGGCCGTTGCGATGGAGATGTTACTTTATGTTTTGATAGAACTGTTTTAGTTTTAAAAGGCGTTTTATATGTGCGGATTTTCTACGGAACCTTGTTTCGTTTGAAACTATTTACTCATGGATATTATGTTATTTTTGATAGTGGTGTTTCTATCTTAAGAAATGACTAAGTTATACGTGTTGGCACTTTATATAATTCGCTTTATACTATTTACGCAAAACATAATACCTATAACTATGTTGCATCTTCTTCAAACCCTAGAAAGAAAGTTTTCTTAAGAAGATGACACCACATTTCTCTGGCATCTTAGATTAGGTCACATCAATCTAAATAGGATCCAGGCGGCTAAGAATGGGCGTTGGGTAATCTCACGCTACTCCATTCGGTCTGCGAATCATGTATAGAAGGTAAGATGTCGACCGGACCCTTCAAAGCGAAGGGTTATAGAGCCAAAGAAATGTTAGAGTTAGTCCATTCGACTGTGTGGACCGATGTCCACACAAGCTCGTGGAGAATACGAGTATTTTGTCACTTTCATTGGCGATTACTCAAGGTGCGGATCGTATACCTTCTTCACCGCAGTCTGAATGCTTTGAGAAATTCAAAGAGTTTAAGGCGGAAGTGGAGCGAAGCTTGGTAAGAGTATCAAGTCGCTGCGATCGATCGCGGTGGCGAATACCTCGATGTGAGTTCATGGACTATCTAGTGAAGTATGGGATTACCTCCCAACAAGACTTCACCGGGCACACCACAACAAAATGGTGTGTCGAGCGAAGAAATGGACTCTTTTGGAAATGGTTAGATCAATGATGAGTTATGCAACATTGCCTATTTCGTTCGGGGGTATGCCTTAGAAGCGACGGCATACTTGCTAAATCTAGTACCATCAAGTCGGTCGAAAGGACCCTTTCGAGTTGTGGTTTGGGCGCAAGCCGGTTTAAACCACATAAGGATATGGGGCGATCCGAAAGACGTCTTTGAACAAGAAGGCGACAAGTTGGAGGCTAGATCCGGCGCAAGGTCATGTTTATTGGATATCTAGAGGAACGAAGGTGGTTTATTCTATAGTCCTAAGGATCGAAAGGTCATTATTAGCACTAATGCCCGATTCTTAGAAGAGGATTATATAAAGAATCATAAGTCCAAAATTGAAATCATTCTTCAAGAATTAGAAGATGATCGTATTCCGCCACCGATTAGGCCAAAGTGCGAGATGTCGAGTCTAGTGGGAGGGATCGACACGGATACTTCAAGAAATTGAAGCGGGTCGAGTTCCACCGGAGATACCGACCGTATAAGTGGTACCTACCAAGAAGTTGTGCAAGATAGTGAACCACAAGTTTACGCACCCACCGTTGCCATAGTGCTGTAGAACCTCGTCGTAGTGGGAGGGTTGTTCGTCAACCCGGCGATTTATGTTCGTGGGAGAATCTTGGTTTAGTCGTGAAGCGAACACGCAATAATCGACCTATGGACATACAAGGAGGCGATACAGACATTGATGCAAGATCATGGCACACCGCTATGGACTTAGAAATGGAGTCCATAACGGCTATGGATGTATATGAAAAGACACCTCTACCGGATGGCAAGGAAGCCATAGGCGTAAGTGGATATACAAAGGAAGAGATTCCGATGGAGGTTTCGGCTTTTAAAGCTAGGCTTGTGGCGAAGGGTACACTCAGTTGAGGGCATCGATTTCGATGAGACCTTTTCACCGTAGCAATGCTCAAGTCCATCGAATTCTTACGGCCATAGCAGCCCACTTGAACCTAGAGGTTTGGCAAATGGATGTTAAAACCGCTTTTCTAAGCGGTTACCTTGAGGAAGGTAGAGACATCTATATGCGACAACCGAAGGTTATGTGGTAAAGGGTGAAGAGCATCTAGTATGAAAGCTTAAGAAGTCCATTTATGGACTTAAGCGAACCTCGATCATGGAACTTACGCTTTGACGAGGTGGTAAAGTCCTATGGATTTACCCGGTTGCCTAGCGAGTTGTGTGTACCGTTAGATGTCAGCGGTGATGTGGTATTTCTTACACTTTATGTAGATGACATTCTTCTAGTTGGCAACAACGTGAAGTCATTATCGAGGCGTAAAGAGTTGGCTATCGATCGGTTTCAAATGAAAGACTTAGGAGATGCAGCGTACATTCTTGGGATCAAGGTTTATCGAGATCACAAGAAGAAAATGTTGAGCTTATCTCGGGCGTCTTACATTGATCTTGTGATTACTCGTTTTAGTATGCGAGACCGCCAAGAAAGGATTGCTACCTTCGGACATGGCGTTCCTTTATCTAGATAGCGATCACCTATGATTGCGAAGAAGATAGAGAAATGAGACAAGTTCCTACGCTTGGCGTAGGAAGTCTCATGTGCGCAATGCTATGCACGAGGCCGATATCTGCTATGCGGTGGCATAGTAGCTAGATATCAGTCTAACCCTGGACAAGCTCATTGGACTGCAATAAAGCATATACTCAAGTACCTGAAAAGGACTCGAGATTATAGGCTGGTTTACCATGCAGATAGTCTAATGCCTTTGGGTTATCTGACACTCGGTTTCCAAGTGACCGTGATGAGAAAAAGTCTACCTCGGTATGTGTTTACCTTGGGAGGTGGAGCCGTATCTGGCGAGTGCAAAGCGGCGATGCATTGCGGACTCTACCATGGAAGCCGAATATGTAGCCGCCGGAGGCTTCTACGAGGTCAGTATGGTTCAAGAACTACCTCATGGATCAAGATGTGGTACCGGTTTGCCCAAGAGTATCATGGTTTCTTGTGATAACTCGGGTGCAATGGCAAACTTCAAGTAACCACGGATCACAAGGCAACCAAACACATAGAGAGAAAGTACCATGTCATACGAGAAAGCGTTAGACGAGGGGCGTCTTGATTGCAAAGATTGATCTGACGGATAACCTAGCGGATCCATTCACGGCTTGCCGCTATAAGTCTACGTTGGGCACGTTAGAGGACTTGAATTGCGCTAGATGGCACCGCTAAAACTGCCGCAATAAGTCTACGTCGGGGCGTTAGAGGACTTAATTGCGCTAGATGGCACCCACTTAGAAAGGAAACTTTTGTATAAGTGGGAGAAGCAAAGTGATGGTTTTGTTTGTAATAGCTAGTCGAGAGACACATTGTATACTAAAATTTTGCTTTAGTATAAGTGGGAGATTGTTGGATTTGTATCTTGGCGGTTTGGTTGAGCTTGTATACAATGTTTCCTGTTACCACTATTACAATCTCCTATCTGAAATGAATACTTGATTGCATATATCTGTGTCCCCTTATCTCATATATAAGTTAGATCATACGATGTGTAGAAGATCACGTAAGTCCGTATGATTGGTCGAAGCAATGAGATATAAAAGTTTCACACCGAGACAACTTGAGGACGAGTTGTCGGTATATCTTCGGTATAGATAAGAAGTGACTTGACTTGGTTGCTTGTCTATCTTTGATGCGTCTACGGCGTATTGAAGGATCACGGTGAGATGAGTTCTTCTATCGACCGTCGTGAAGAACCAAGATCTCGGTGACTTACGATGATCTAAACCTCGATAAGGTATTAGATGAGTATGAGTTCTTGACCATCACTTTGACTTGTTATGGGTGAGGGTTATATGTTCTAACCCATATTCTCCGCATCTTGGGTGGTGGCGGTCTTGTATGTCATGCTAGTTATCGTAGACAGTCACCAGTATCCGTTTAGGATGATGGCGTCCCATAAGGAGCTCAAAGGTTTATTGTACTAAACCCCGCGTTGAGTTAGCTCAAATACAATAATAAGGTTGAGTGGTACTACTTAAGGAATTAAAGATATTAATTATTTTAAGCGATCGAATGCTATAAATAATTAATGGGCGTTAGATATCTTAAATACGGGATTCGTAATGTCTAAGTGCAAGCCCAACTCAACTTCGGTAATAAAGGGTAAGTCGAGATTTATTCTCTAGTGGCATGAATAAATGTTTATAAATTAATTTATGTTACATTGAACATAAGATAATTAATTTATTTGAGGCCCATCTTTATTCCTTGCATTTGATCCACAATTGGCCCGTCCAGGCCCGTAAGCTAGGCAAAATCGGCGCCCCATGCTCTACAAGGCAAGGATTTGATTCTTTTATCCTATAAGGATATTATTATATTTATAGGATATGCATAGATCATTTCCATATAGGATTATGGTAATAATCCTTTCCATAAGGATTATGGTAATTTCCATATGAGATTATGGTAATTTCTATATAGGATTATGGTAATGCATTATAAATATGAGGTAAGAGATTAAATCTACGTGAATGATTAATAATCATCATCATAATTTTGAGACTCCCATTGTTCTTGGGAGAGAATTTTCGAAAAAGTGTAGAGAGGATGAGGGTGATTTTACGTAGCATTCCCCATAGATCGTCCTCACTCGACGTTGGAGATTGGGCAACCGGATACGATCCGTAAGATCAAAGCACGAGTCTTGATCCGTTCATCCCAACAGTTCACGGTAAACACGAGAAAACCCCTACGTGTTGCGATTAATTATATAGGTGCATGCTAGGATATAATCAATGTATGGGAATTAAACATCGAAGATAGATCCTCGGGAGGGCTAAACATAGTTTTCCTTCAACAATAACCATGACAATGTGAACAACAATCATGGCCAATCTTGCCCTCGCTTTGATGGGGATTACTTCCGCCCTAAGATAGGGAAGACTACAAACCCTATCGTGTTGTGCCACGCGGCACGTGGGTATGAGTTGAAGCCTAACCATTTCAACCTCATTCCCACTTTTCATGGCATGGCAAATGAGGATGCCTTAAGCTTCATAAGAGAGTATAATCAAGTGGTGCAATCGTTCCCGTTGTTTGGCTGAATGAGGAACAGTTAAGATCTGTTGTTCTCCTATTCTCTTAAAGATAAAGCCAAGTCTTGGCTTATGAGCTTTCTGCCGACTCTACGGCAAATTGGAATAACGTGGTAGAGCAATTCATGTTGAAATTCTATCCGCATAAGACCAAGGATCTTGATCCAAGATTATGACTTTCAGCGGGACCTAGATGAGCCGTTTCATGAAGCAAGAGAAAGATTCAAAGAGCTTGAGAGGCGATGCCCACATCACTTCTTCCCATTGGTTCTTTTGTGCCAATTCTTCTCTGACGGGATCCTTAAATCCGATCGGGAAAAAGGCGTGTGACGCGGCGAGGGGCAACATAGCTAATATCACGACAGAGGCTTTAGATGAGATCTTTGATGTCATGGTGAGCAATTCCCTTGAGAAAGCATCTAATGCAGCGCCGATCTTGTCAACTCCATAGAGCGAGGATCGGTATTAACGAGGCGGATGGCGCGACTTATGAGAGATGAGCGAGATGAAGATGAAGCAAGTGAGTTTCCTTCACCACCCTGAGTTCGGTGCTCATTCGCGGGAGTTCGTCGCACCTCCTCGAGTTTCTCTATGCATCCTTGTGGAATTTGCATGGAAATGGGACATCTGACGAATATTTATCCAAATATGGGAGCACCGTCTATGAAGGCGGAGTTGAAGCTTACGCTATGCAGGCTTTCCGCCTCGGCGACCTTATGAGCGAGGCGATTTATGAGCAAACTCAGCCGCAGTACAACTCAAGATGGAAGAATCAGAGCCAAGGTCGGGGTTCGGGTTCAAACCCAGCGCACTCGGCGCCTCCTGCACAAAGAATCCGTCGCGGCGATGCGGCTCGGCGGTATCCACGAGCGGCGAGCTTATGGTGGCGATATCGGTATCCACGGTAGTCATATCGGCGGCCGTCTTACCCACGGTATCCTTACCAGCAGCAACCACCACCACCTCAGTATCCTTATCCACAGCAGCCGCCTCCACCGCAGCAGTACCCTCAGCAGCCTCCGCCATCTCAACAGTTTCCACGCGGCCCCACGTAATCTCAGCGGACTCCTGCTGAGGATCCTCTCGACGCCTACATCGCTAAGAATAATCAGATGATCGGCGATGCCGAGGCGATGATGAGACGTCTCGAGGAAACTATGGGTCAGATTGTCACTTCTATTAATGAGATGAGGCAACGGTGAGAGGAACAAGTTACCGGACAAGCTCATCAAGCTCATGCCGTGACGGTGATCCATAGTGGAAGGTTATCGATAACATGGTGACCATGCCGACTCCGTGCCTTCACAAAGACGGCACCGCCGTGACGAGCAACCTCGGGTGAAGAAGAGGTTCACGAGAAGAAAGATGAGTGTGAGTTGCACAAAGCCGCCCGATCCTTATGTTCCACCGGATAATCTACAAAGGCATTGTTCGAGCCGGGTCCATTATCCCCATCGATTGACGAATGCGAGCATGACCAACTGTTCAACGATTTCTACAAGTTGTTGTCTCAAGTACCGTCAACTTACCTCATTGGGCGTCATCCGGCTGTCCACGCCTATGTTAAATTCTTTAAGGAGCTCGCCTCCAAGAAGAGGCGGGAGACATTGCCAATGTGGTGGTCTCAGGGCGGCGGTCGATCATCATGAACATCCCATTCCACCCAAGCTTAGTGATCCGGTAGCTTTATCATTAAGATTGCTATGGGGAATGGGAAAAAGACCTAGGTATGCTTGATTTGGGGCGGGAATCAATTTGATGCCTTATTCTATCTTTCAAGAATTAGGTCTTAAGGAGTTGAAACCTTGGTATGACCCTTCAATTAGCCGATAGGTCGATGAGATACCCAGGGGTAGTGGAAAATGTTATGGTTAATGTGGGGTCTAATAATTTTGATGGATTTTGTGGTCTTGGAAGTCGAGGATGTGCGGGAGGATGGTAGGTCTCACTTGTTCTCATAGGTAGACCGTTTATGGCCACCACTAATCTGATGATAGATGTTAAGAGTGGCATTATCAAGATGACTGATACAGGGACTACGGTTACATTTTACATTGAGACGACCTTAATGCTCCTCTTGCTCATTATATTTATGATTGTGCCTTTGTTGATGCTATTGAGCCCTTGGTCGAGAATGTATTTTTGCGAGCACACACGGTTGAAGAGGTTTTACGGGATCGGCCGACGAGCAAAAATTAGCACGTGGTGGCAAGCTTTCCCGAGTCACTGTTGAACTCGAGGCTTCCAGCGCATTTGAAGTATGTGTTCTAGAGGAAGGAAAGCCAAGCCAATGATCATCTCCTCGACTTTGGCTCGGTATGAGGAAGATGCGTTGATTGGTGTGTTGAAGAGGAATAAGCTTGCCTTGGATGGAGTTTGGTGACATCGTGGTATTAATCCCGCCACGTGCATGCATCGCATCACCTTGGAAGAAGGAGCTCGTCCGGCGAGATGGTCAAAGAAGGTTGAATCGGTGATCTACGAAGTAGTGAAGAGATCTACAAACTCTAGGCAAATATCGATTTTCACATGCGTCGATAGTGAATGGGTGAGCCACATGCATGTAGTGCGAAGAAAGGGGCATCAACATGGCGAGAATAGCGAGGCGTTGGTGCGGTCCGAGCCACCACGGATGGCGCATGTGCATTGACTACGGAAGCTGAATACCGCCACCAAAAGGATCACTTCCCTCTACCTTTCATTGATCAAATGCTTGATAGGTTAGCCGGTCACGATTTCTATTGCTTTCTTGACATTTTGTCTGGTTATTATCAGGTTGCCATAGCTCCGGAGGACAAATCCAAGACGGCGTTCACGAGCCCGCATGGGACATTTGCTTACTGTCGTATGCCGTTTGGCCTTTGTAATGCACCTGGAACCTTCCAACGGTGCATGATGTCCATCTTCTCGAAAATAATCGACGACTACATGGAGGTATTTATGGATGACTTTTCTATCTTTGGCTCCTCGTTTGCTGACTGTTTGGCTAAAATTTATCATGTGCTTAATAGATGTGTCGAGAGTCATTTAACTTTGAGTTGGGAAAAGAGTCATTTCATGGTTAAGAGTGGTATAGTGCTTGGGCACTTGGTTTCTCATGAAGGGATTGAGGTTGATAGGGCAAAGATTGATGTTATAGGGAAATTACCCCCACCTGTTGACGTAAAGGGGATTAGGAGTTTCTTGGGGCATGCGGGTTTCTACCGTAGGTTCATTAAAGATTTTTAAAAAATCTCTCAACCCCTGTGTCGTTTGCTTGCCCAAGATGTGTCTTTTGTATTTGATCATGATTGTATGCATGCATTCTCTGTGTTAAAAGAAAAGTTGACTAGTGCCTCCGTGGTTGTAGCCCGACTGGAATGAACATTTTGAAATCATGTGCGATGCTAGCAATCACGTAGTAGAACTGTTCTAGGTCAACGTGTTGATAAGATGCTCCGTGTAATTTACTATGCCGTTCTACCTTGAATCATGCATGCAGTGAATTACAAACAAGCTGAAAAAAGAGATGTTAGGCGTGGTATTTGCTTTAGAAAATTTCGCTCTTATATTATAAGTTCTAAAGTGATTGTCCATAGTGACCATGCGACTTTAAGGTATTTGTTAACAAACCTCAAGCCAAACCTAGGTTGATCGTTGGGTTCTTCTCCTTGAAATTCGACTTAGAGATTAAGGATAGGAAGGGTGAGAATTGTGTGGTGATCATTTATCCGTCTTCAATCCCAGTGTTAGACTCTTGCATGAGATTTTCCTTATGAAAATGTCTTTCTTGTCTCATCTTCCCGTGGTTCGTGACATTGTTAATTATCTTGCTTGTGGGGAGATGAGATCTGACCTAACTTTTCAGGAGAGGAAGCGTTTTCTAACCTTGTGCAGGCAATATTTTTGGGACGAGCCATATCTATTGAAATTCGGGAAGGATGATGTGATCCGCCAATGTGTGTCTGAGGAAGAGCAACCACATGTGTTGGAAAGGTGCCACAACGACTATTGTGGAGGTCATTTTGGTGGACAAAAGACAGCTTTCAAGGTGCTACAGTCGAGATTTTACTGGCCATCATTGTTTAAAGATGCCCAAGCATTCTACCGTGCTTGTGACCGATGCCAGCGCACGAGATCTATAGGTGCCCGAAATGAGATGCCCCTCAATAATATTCTTGGGGTAGAAATTTTTGATGTGTGGGGAATTGATTTTATGGGACCTTTCCCTAAATCTTTTGGTTTTGAATATATTTTGCTTGCCGTTGACTACGTGTCCAAGTGGGTTGAGGCTATCCCCACTAGGACATGTGATTCTTATGTCGTTTTGAAGTTTGTGCAGGAAAATATACTTTGCAGGTTTGGCTTTCCCAAGGCAATTATTAGTGATGGGGGAAAGCATTTTTGCAACAACTTATTCGAGAAGTTGATGAAAAAGAATGGGATTAATCACAAGGTGGCGGCGCCACCATCCGAGACATCGGGACAAGCCGAGACTAGCAATCGGCAAATCAAGGGATTCTTGAGAAAATGGTCCAACCTTCCGAAGGATTGGTCCACCAAACTTCTCGATGCTCTATGGGCGTACATAATGCATCTGAGAGCATCATTGGGATGAGCCCTTATCGTTTGGTGTTTGGGAAGGCGTGTCATCTCCCGGTGGAAATTGAGCACAAGGCCTTGTGGGCTATCAAAACCATTTCTTAGGAGATGCAAGATGCTTCCAAGCGTAGGATGTTAAAACTCTCGGAACTTGAAGAATTCCGTAGTGAGGCATACAACAATGCCCGAATTTACAAGGAAAAGGTGAAGGCCCTCCACGACAAGCACATTGTGCAAAAGGATTTGAAGCCCGGAATGAAGGTCTTGTTGTTCAATTCTCGACTGAAGCTCTTTCTGGGAAGTTCAAATCTCGTTGGAATGGCCCGTACATTATCAAGGAGATGAAACCGTATGGCTCGGTTGTTCTGATTAAAGAAGGTTCGGAGGAATCGTTCGAGGTCAATGGACAACGTGTAAAGCTCTATGTAGAAAGGGGCCCGACCTCCGAGACAGTGGAGTCTATTTCCGTTGCTGACCCCCCATTATCATGATCTATTCTCGTCAAGCCAATGACAGTAAACAAGCGCTTCGTGGGAGGCAACCCACGTTTCTTTCTGTTTTGTTCGTCTTTTCTTTTCGTTTTGTTTTTGTTTGTGTTTTGATCTTTTTGCGGTTTTGTGTGGTGCAGGATGAGGAGTTATTTTATCTAGAATTGGAATATGGATCGTAAAGGCAGGCGTGGAACATCGAGCAGCATCAAAGCACCAGGACTCAACAACCCGACACATGCCATTTCAAATTCACGTCCGAGGAGGTACCCAGGCGCGGACGCACCCAAACCGGCCGGTGCGAATAAAAAAATTAGGCGAGTCGACCCGGCGCGAACCATGAAACCGGTCTTGGGTCCTTTTATTTATTAAAAAAAAATCATTTTATATAAACGTTTGCGTGAAAATTCTAACCCTAAGCTCTCTCTCTCTCTCCCGCAGGCTCAAATCCAACCCAAGCGCCGCTCTCACCTGCGTCCAACGTTTCCTCTCCGTCCGACGTCTCCTATCAGTCCGGCGTCCCCCTCTCCCGTCCGGCGTTCCCGTTCCAGCGTCTCTCTCTCTCCTTCCGCGGATCAATCCATCGCCGCACACCAAGCGCCGGATACGTCTTTGTCCGACGCCTCCTCTCCGTCAGCACCACCTCCCCTTCCCATCCGGCGCTTTGCACGAGCGTCGCGCGCCGTCTTTCTTCCTTCCATCCGTAACCGGATCATCCCCAGCGTTCCCATCGACCGCTTCAGCCTTCCGTCCGGCGCTTGAGTCAGTCCGGCCTTTCGCTCAGCTCAGCACCCCAGCGCCCTCGCTCTGCCCGACGTTTCACCCAAACTCCGCGAGCCTCTCCCCAGCGCTCGATTCACTCCGTCCAGCGCCCCAGCGCTCGCCTCACCTCCGTTCGGCGCTGTCTTCAAGTGTCGCGCACCTCGTTCCCAGCTCGGTGCTCGGCCTTGTTACTCAATTGATTGCCCTCTTACACGTATTTCAATATGGTTTGGAGTAAGAATCTTTGTCGGTTCTAGTTCCGTCATCCTCGAGGCGATGATGTTCCTATGGAGGAACGATGGAGGATATCGGCATCATGTACTCACCACTTTTCCTATTTATAATTCGATTGGAAGGTACACATTATCGACGATTTGCATTTCAAGATATCACTCATCCGCGTCAATTCAATTGGCAATTGATGCAAAGTTTAGGTCTTGAGGATAGAGTAAAGAAATATTTGAAAAATTTAGGATTGATGCAATATGCTATGATGGATTTGCCTGGTTACTCTCCGTTGTTGATTGAATTTTATTGTACGATGAATATTGATGATGAATCCGATACTTTGACATGTCATCTGTTGGGGCAAGAGTATGCGGTCACACCTCGTATTATGAAAGGGGTTTTTGGATTTCCGACTTCAGGTGCACGTGGTGTACCCCCTTCATTCAATGTCAGAGAGGCTTGGAAGGAATTATCAGGGTTTAATAACTGGTCATCAGTTGGAATGCCGAGTGGATTCATCAAGGATGCAGCATTGGCAATGGTCCATAAATTTATCGCATTCAATGTATTCGGAAACGAGCAGGCCAACAAGGTCAATACTGCTGAGGTCTTCTTGCTCACATGCGCGATAAAGAAGACAAAGATCTCGCCGACATTCTTCATTTGGGAACACTTGCAGCTGGTTCAGCGGCGTAAGAAATGTCGGCCGACCTTGTGTCAAATCCCTACTGGTCTAGCAGTCCATTTAGGGATTATCAATAATGATGGACATCATATTCGTGGGCAAGATCTGATACGACCTAAGATGATTGATCTTAGTGAGCTTCGAGGCGCCCCTTTTGCATATAATGAGACTACTCTTGTACCTCATAATATGAGGTATTGCGTGAAGAGATATGTGCATGCGCAGCTCGCAGAAGCTCAAGCAGCAGATGCAGGACCATCTCATGCGCCTTCGGGCGATATGGCCATTTTTGACACTACCATTGCATCCGAAGATGAGGGTGATGAGGCAAGAGAGGATACTGAGCCGGTTCAGAGCAATGCCGATCCCAACCACCCACAGTTCCCTTCACAGCATGGTGCATCAAAGCAAGGATACAACTTCATTCGTGAAGAGGGGCCAATTTAGGAGTGAGTTAGCCGGCCACTTGACAGAGTTTCGTCAAGATATCTACACTCGATTTGATCAGCAAAATCAACGTCTTGACGAACAGAATCAGTTGTGGCATGAGTAGAACCAGCGCTGGAATGAATATAATCAGCAGATGATTGAGCAGAATCAGCGCATGGCTGCTCTTGAGGCTCAGTGGAACGCTTGGACCACATTTCATGGCACTTCTCCTCCACCACCGCCGTCCGACCAATAATGATTCTTCACTATTGGAGTGTATGTGTTTTTTTTTGTTTTTGTTTGCATCGTTTTGTTTTCGTTGTTTTGTTTGTCTTTGTTTCCTGTTTTTATAGGTGTTGTCTTTTGCTTGATACCCCGCCGTTCCGTTTCTTCGCTTTCAGGGAAGTCTCTACTTTTCTCTTATATATTTATCTGCAATGAGAACCTTGCATGTTTTAAGTGTGGGAGGGGGGGTTTCATTTTCCGTTTGGTCTGTCTTGCTTGTTTTCTGCCATTTTTATGTTTTGTCGTTTCTTAACTTTTTGTTTGGATGAGAGAGGATTTTATTTTCTTGAAATCAATGGTGCATGAAGAATTATGCTTTAAGTTGAATTAATTGTGTTTTGATCTGGATTTCATTGCATCTTGATATATAGTTTTTAGTGTGATGGAACTTAGGTGTCAATTTGAACTGTGGGACATAATTAGGAAGTTGTGATTAGACAATGTGTGTGATCGGTGGTCATATACTTCGTACATGGAACCCTTTTCTTGTATGACTTTTCAATATAAAAGAAAAGAAAAAAAAAGAGAAAAGAAAAGAAGAGAAAAGAAAAGAAAAGAAAAGAAAAGAAAAGAAAAGAAAAGAAAAGAAAAGAAAAAGAAAATCATTGTTGTGAAATAAGTGGGCTTAAAATTCGAATAAGGGGCTCTACCCCTCTTGCTTGTGTTGTCTCTCGAATGGAGACTCTATGCTATGGGTATAGATATCTACGTTAGGATACTCGAGTGTACAACTTGAAGGCTCCACCTAACGATTATTGTCCTATAATCGGTTTTAAGTTCCACATGTTTTATTTATTTGTATCATTGGGATATCTTACATGAAAGGGAACCATATGAGTTGTATATTGATTTATGAAATCATGTTGAGTCGAAACACAACTATTCTATGATAAGTCACATGTTTAGATTGATGAATGAGGATCATTATATTGAGAATTGTATTATTGAGATGCATTGAAAGGATGTGAATATGTGATTTGATTCTTTTTGAAGTATTGATTCTATGTGTACCATTCTTTTCAAGAAACTAAAATTTGTTTGAGGACAAGCAAAGAGTTAAGTGTGGGGGTGTTGTTTTGCATGTTTTTGTTTTGTTTTTATTTGTTTGTTTTCGACGATTTGGTTCCTTTTTTGTTATATTTGAATATCTTTTATTGGAATCATGTTCGTTTGTGTTTTGTGTAGGGAATTATCGCGTTTGAACCATATCGTGCATAAAGATCGCACCCAAGCGCCGGACTCGATGTAGCCGATGCTGGGTGCGCATCACGTCGCCTGGCATCGAAGAGAAGACCCGTGTCCGGCGCTGCTTCGTCCGTGGCTGGGTTCGCTTCAGAGAGCACCCGCGTCTAGAGCTTGGCTCGCGTCCGTATTGGGCGTAATGTCCCGTCAGAGTGCTCGCGTCCGGTTCACGCGCGTCGGTATGAGCAACGAAGCGAACTCCGCATCCGTGGACCGCATCCGCCGCTGCGCCGTGCTGGCCCGTTCGAGAGTCGTCGAGTCGGCGGCTTTGTGTCCGTGGGCGGCGCGTTCGCCTTGTTTTTGAGCGCGCGCATCCGGTGCGTGGGTCGCATCCAACGCTGCTCGTTATTTTTTTAGCGCTATAAATACGTGTTTTAACGCTGAAACCCTACCTTCATTTTTATTATTTCATTTTTTCGGATTCTAGCGACGCCTCCTCTCTAGAATTCTCTCCAGTTCTTCAAGTATTTCGTATATTGTTTTTTATTTCTTTGGATTGGGATTCAAGATTATTGTACGGATTATTGCTATTGAATTCCTATTCCGGAACTTTAATTCATCGTTCGTTCTTTTCTGTAAGTTTTCTTCATCGCTTTCTTTCGTGTTCTCGTATTTCTTGATATTGATTTATATGCTTTGATGTTAATTCATATTGGTATTGCTTAATTATTCTTGTCTTCCATTTGATCTATTCGATTTATGCCTAGGGTTCATCATATTGATTCTATGTTCTTCAATCTAGGGTTTAATTCTTGTCTAGATAATTTCTTCGCTTTGTCAATTTTTGCCTAGTTAATTCGTCTTTCTTTCTTTAATAATTCATCGCCTAGGTAATCAAACAACCCTTTGTGTTTAGAGTGTTTAGGAATTTAATTGTTTTCGTGTGGTAACTTAATAACGCCCTATAAAGTTTTCTTTGAGAGACGACTCGGATTAACTTGCTCGCTAGGACGACCTCGTTAGATTGCGAGGGACTTTATTAGTGATCTTTTAAGTCCAAACAATAGCTTAAGTTTGGCTCAGGAACTATTTCTTCTTGATGAATGATGTGTTTTGGGTCAAACACATATTTTCGTAATTACGACACATGGAACACGTTATGTACGTTGCCAAAATTTGGTGGCAAAGCAAGCATGTATGCTACAGGTCCAATTCTTTCCAAGACTTCGTACGGTCCTATAAATCTCGGTTTCAGTTTTCCTTTTATTCCGAATTGATGTACGCCAACCCTTGGTTGGAGAAAATTTTAGGAAAACTTTGTCTCTAATTTCGAAACTGAGTTATGTACGGCGAAAATCCACGTACAATTTTTGGCGATCTTGAGCTTCTTGAATTCCTTTCTTGATTTTCCGTACGATTTCGATCATTTCATCGATTGCCTCTGGTCCCAACACCTTTCTTACTCCTACCTCGTCCCAATAAAGAGACGATCTGCATTTCTTATCGTAGAGAGATTCATATGGCGCTATGTTAATTGTAGCTTGATAACTATTGTTATAATCAAATTCAACAAACAGTAAGACTTGTTCTCATTGTTCGTCTCGATCTAGTACTACAGTTCGAAGCATGTCCTCAAGCGTTTGAATAGTTCTTTCCGTCTGGCCGTCCGTTTGAGGATGGAAAGTTGTACTAAAATTCAATTGTGTTCCTAGTTCTTCTTGAAAACTCGACCAAAATCACGAGGTGAATTTGGAGTCTCTATCTGAGGTTATATATACAGGTACTCCATGTAACCGTACTATTTCGCGAACATATATCTGGGCTAAATTGTTAGCTACATAAGTAACAGGAATTGGAATGAAATGGACGCTTTTGGTGAGACGATCCACAATTACCCATATAGCAGTGTTTCCACGCTTTGATCTTGGTAGTCCTGTTACAAAATCCATGGCTACGTGGTCCCATTTCCATTCAGGAATCTCTAGAGGTTGCAGCTTCCCATATGGTCGTTGATGTAGAGCTTTAACTTATTGGCATGCTAGACATCGCTCTACGAATGATGCTATCTCTTGCTTCATTCCAGTCCACACGAATTGTTGTTTAAGATCTTGATACATCTTCGTGCTTCCTGGATGCGACGTATAAAGCGAGGTATGAGCTTCACTCATGATTTCATCCTTCAGCCCCTGGTTGTTGGGTACCACAATCCTATTTCAGAACATGATTGCATTGTCCCGTGCTTCACAATAATCTTGTAATCCTTCCATTCTGATTTTGATTCGCAACTTTTGTAGTTGTTCATCTTGTCGTTGAGCATTTACGATTCTCGTCCTTAAGTCTGGTACAACCACCAGCGTAGATATGATACTCTCAGTAGTATCTGGTGGAAATACTACTTCTATCTTCAATTTCTCAAAATCTTTAATCAATTCTTGTTCTCGGGTGAGCAACATTCCTAATTGCCCTTGACTTTTTCGACTCAGAGCATCTGCTACCACGTTAAGCTTTTCGGTGGTATTTGATTTCCTGATCATAATCTTTGGCGAGTTCAAGCCACCTTCTTTGGCGATATTCAATTCTTTTTGCTCAAAGTACTTTAAACTCTTATGATGCGTGAAAATTAGCATCTCGAGCTATACAAATAGTGCCTCCAAATTTTTAGCGCATGGACTTCCGCACTAATTCTAAATCATGCATTGGATAGTTAAGTTCGTGCGGTCTTAGTTTCCATGAAGCATAAGCGATGACTTTCCCTTCCTGCATAAGTACGTATCCTAATCTGTTTTTCGACGCATCGGTATAAAGGGTAAATCCTTGATCTGGTTCTGGTACCGTCAATACCGGTGCTTAAGTCATTCGCTTCTTAAGTTCTTGAAAACTTTCTTCACATTCTTTGGTCCATTGAAACTTTACTCCCTTCCGGAGTAATTGAGTCATTGGTCTCACAATTTTAGTGAATCCTTCATTGAACCTCCGATAGTATCATGCCAGACCTAAGAAGCTCCGAATTTGAGTCGGCGTTGTAGGTGATTTCCATTCTTGTACAGCCCGCACCTTAGTAGGGTCTACTTTTATTCCTTCTGCTGATACGATATGTCCAAGGAAATTCACCTCTCTCAGCCAAAATTCACATTTACTAAATTTGGCGTATAGCTTTTCAGTTCTTAGAGTTTCTAATACAACTCTTAGATGCCTCTCATGTTCTTGTTCGTCTTTCGAGTATACGTGAATATCATCGATAAATACTAAGACAAATGTATCTAGATAATCATGGAAAACACGATTTATTAAGTCCATGAATACCGCAGGTGCATTTGTTAAACCAAAAGGCATCACTATAAACTCGTAATGACCGTACTGTGTTCGAAAAGCAGTCTTAGGTATATCTTATGATCGAATCTTTAACTGATGATACCCTGATCTCAAATCAATCTTAGAAAATACTAGTTCTTTTCAACTGATCAAACGGATCATCTATCAGGAAGCGGATATCTATTTTTCAAGGTGAGCTTGTTCAATTCTCTATAATCTATGCACATTCTTAAGGTACCATCCTTCTTTTTCACGTACAAGACAGGTGCTCCCCATGGAGACACACTAGGTCGGATAAATCCCAAATCCAAGAGTTCTTGAAGTTGGATTTTTAACTCTGTAACTCTTTAGGTGCCATACGGTAAGGTGCTTTCGAAATGGGTGTCGATCCGGGCTCTAGATCAATTGTAAATTCCAATTGTCTATCTTGAGGTAATCCCGATAATGTTTCAGGAAAAACATCTGGATATTCCTGAACTTTCGGCACATCCTCTAATCGTCTTTCTTTCTTATCATCAATGTTCAAATATACCAAATAGGCAGAGTCTCCTTTTTCCTCATCAATTTCTCAGCACGAAATGTTGAGATTATGGGAACTCTTTTTCCTTTCATTTCGACACCATAAAAACAGGTAGGTTCTTTTCCTAGAAGATGGAACGAAATTTCCCGTCGTTCGCGATGAATTACAACAAAAAATTTTTGTTAACCAGTCCATTCCTAAGATAATATCCACGTCCCACATTGATATTACTCGTAAGGTTCTTGCTTTCAATTTAAGAGTTCTAACTCAAATTCTAAGTCGGAACATCGTGGAAAATTATTGTGGATTTACCTAAATAGTCATCACTTTTAAATCTTGGTTACTTCTCTCGTTCAGCTTAAAACATCTACGCATCTTTGTAGAGATGAAAGAATCTGACTCGATGTCAAAGATAATTATAACGGATATGCCATTTAACGTTCCCATACACCAAATTTTCAAAGATACATTCATGTCGTCTTGGGTTCAAAAGCAAACCCTCGATATTGGGGTTGAGTTTCTTTGAGGTGAGTGGTAAAATCATCGATATTGAGGTACCGATTTCGACCGGACTTCTTTGCTCGAACTACCACCTATAGCTTTCATTTGTGGCACTTGTTTAGCGTGTTAACCTTCTTCCACTTTCTCATTGATCTTTGTCTAGTTGGGCGTTGTTAGCATAATGACCTACTTGGCCTGAATTGTAACAACTATTAGTGCCCCATCTACAAACTCCGGCATGAGCTTTATTACACCTCGAGCATAAAGGTATCCTGGGTGGAATTGGAATCATTTGGGGTTGATTTTGAAAAGGTGGTCGGAAAGAGCTTGATACAAGCTGGTGTGGTTTTTGCCAAAGCTTCTTGTTTGGAAAATCTCTTGTCTCCCATCTTCGTTTTCCTTTAAACCGTTGATTTTGGGGTATCATCTTTTGTGGAGTTTGATTTGAGATGGGTTCGGGTTTGATTCAGGGGCCATCTTTTCCGACTGCATCTCTAATTCCATAGCTAAAGCCCTATTCAACGTCTCAGCATATGATAGGGCAGGCTGGCTTGCCAGGATGACTCTAAGTTCTTGTCGTAAACCCAAACGAAACAATTCAGCCATCTTTTCATCAGTCTCAATTTTGTATGGAGCATAACGTGATAGATTGCAAAATTTTCTATCATACTCTGCTACTGTTTTCTTTCCTTGTTTTAAATTCATAAACTCAATTTCCTTTTGTTTCCTATAACTTCGAGGGATATATTTCGCCAACAACTCTTCTTTGAATTGTTCCCAAGTGAAATTCTCCAATCTCTCGGGAGTGAGGGTCTTCTGGCGTGATTCCCACCAGAAGTCAGCCGGTCCCTTCAATTGAAAGGAAATGCACAAAAGGCATTCATTATCCGAGCATTCTAAAAATTTAAAGATTATTTCCATTGCCCGAATCCATTCCTCTGCCTCGACAGGATTACCAGTTCCACTGAAAGATGGTGGATTTTGTCGAATGAATAATTCAGATATTTTCCGAGTTGTTTGAGGAGGGGTGTGTTCAGGGGTAGGTTGAGGTATATTTTCACTTTCTTGTTCTTCTACTATAGGAATTCGATTTCGACGTCTTGGCGGCATACTGCATTTTAGGGTTAATGAGAAACAATATATGCAGTATGTAAATAAGGAATTTATAAGAAAGCGAATAAAATGTCAAGTTTAGCAAATAGGTTTACATGTAATTAAATTCACACAATTGTATAAACAATAGGTTTGAAGGTAAGCAAGAAAAACAACAATCAATCACAATATAAGTATCTTTAGATTTTTGTTTTTATATCATGGAAAATTGCCTCTTAGAGGACTTTTCTACATAAGGGAAAATTTTTACCTTGGCAGAGTAGGCATCGGGGAACTATTCCGGTTAGCTACCATACTACATACTAACTAAGTTAAACTTTATGCATCCATAGCTATTTACATCAGTTCTACCCAACTATTTATCCACATATGTACAACATTACTCATTTATTCCCATCTTACTTCTAATCCATCCTTGGTGTTATATTATCTCCATTGCTGGTGCCGGACATCTCATTTTCTTCATCCATCCCTTCTACTCCTACATCTGCATCTTGTATGTCTTCCATATTCTCTACATCTGATACCTCCTCAATACACTCATCCTCATGTGGTGGTTCAGAAGAATAATTAGCAAATGAGGTAGAATAAGAATAGCTGATCTCAGTATCAAGAGTAGAAGGATCCGAAATAAACGGCATATCGCTTAGCTGAAGGGGTTGCAATTGGGTAGTACCAACAGGTTGTAAAAACTCAGGCTCATACTTGAAAGATCGCGTGACTCCAGTTGGTCTGGATGATCTCGCCTCGGTTTCTTCGAAAAGAAAAATAGGTGGGGTTCCAGGTGGAGACTCATAGGGTACAGATTGAAGTGGGGAGACATTTATGGCAATTAGTTGATCATACCATCTTAAATCGATGGCATCCATATCAAAATCAAGGTCAAAATGCTCGGGTTCTTCAAGAGGAAACTCTTCTTCAAGAAGAGTCAGATGATCATCGGGGACAATAGGGCTGAGCTCAAAAGAAGTAGTGATATCAACATGGGTAAACTAATCAGATGAGGTAGTAGTATCAACTGGTACAAGCTGATCTTCATAAATAGAAGCATCAGATGTATCCATCAAGGATTCAGAAGCGGCTGAATCTACTACTGCAGAAGTACTAGATTCGTCTATCTCAAACTGAGGCTCATCATTCGCAATAAAAATATCTGATGATAAGATATTATAAACCGTGAAAACAAAACCTTCCACTGGAGGATAAGTACCCGGGGGAGGACTCTGGGTGGCATGATATTGTCTACGAATAATATCCACGAATCCCGAAAATTCTGCAAATCTACGATACTCGGCAATGTAGTCTAGAGCAGCCCATTCCTGCCATCCAGAAGGCAGAACTCGTACTAGCTGCATAATGCCATCCAAGTCCGTTACCGCTAATCCCCTAACTTGCATCCACAGCTCCAGAAATCTATCCAAGGATTATGTTAAGCTCTGATGTTCCTCCATCCGATACTCGTAGAATTGATCAGTTCGCCCAATTGTGAGAGATCTCGGTGCTGTACTTTTTCTTGGCGTAGATCGAGTCCTTACAATCCTAAAGTAAGAACATAACTTAAATACTAACTAAAATTCTTATCTTAATGTACTTAAAATGCTCAAAACTTAACGATTTTGCTCTTAGCATAGTTGATAAGTCATTCACATCACTTTTCATACACATAACTTATCAATCATATCGATGACTTTATCAAATGCATGACTTTGTCGAATAACCCGTGAAATGAAAACATTTTCAAAGCTCATAATAAAATTTCATCTTACTTACGGTTGGTGGCGGAGATGGATTTGGAACAACGTGCTTTCTTGACTCTAATTACGTTATGAATTGAAATAAACTTCAAATATTCATGAGACCGGAAAAGCAAGGCTCGATACCCGATCATCACGTGACTTCTTAATCAAGAGATTAGGCGTGACTAATGACTCTTCATGAACTATTAGAATTAATGACAATACAAAGAATTCAATAAGGGATGTGACAACAATATATATGGAGACTAAATAATGAGTGACATCGAATTAGGTATTAATTTCGGTCAGGACAACATAGTTCGTTTCCATAAAGTCGAATGAATAAAAAAGAATAACGGAGATATGATAATCAACGACAATTGACTTTGGTCTAAAAGGGTTTTCTTCCCACAATTACAACAATCACATAACGATCATTCAAGTCAGAGTGTGGCAACAGAAAGGGAAGTTGAGTTATATGTATGAGGACATATAACTCTGGGCAGCAAAATACAACGACTCGTGTAACATTTTTGAGAAATTACAAATCGAAGGGAATATCAACATTCGTTCAAGACAAGCGTTTAAACAACATAATGCCATGACAAGTTTGACTCAAACATTCTCAAATATGCCTTATAATAAACAACCAACCGAGTCTCATTCGAGTAACAAAAGATATCAAGGAGTTCGATTCCAATCCATGACTACCAACCAATACCAAATTTGATTCCAACAACAAGTGATATCAAGGAGTTCAATCTCAAGGACCACAACTAAACGTATGAAACAAATGGAATAACATGAGATGTTTCGAACATATATGATAGAAACCATAAACCACGGTAACCACGGTATTCCTTTTTCCAATTCCATCTCCAAGATCCCAGCTCAACCTGCATGTTTAGAAATACATGCAGGGCGTGAATACATAAGCACTCGGTGGACACATGCCGAAAACATTTAAAACTTTGCTCTTAGAGTTATAAGATTGACTTGCCGTAACTTTGCAATACACAGGGGTTTTAGTAAAAACATGTGCATGCTTTTCGTAATAAAACAGTTACTTGCTTTCATTTTCATAGCATTAAAATAAATACATATGCATGATTTTTGTCTGCAGACATCTTTCTCTTCCCATATCCACGTAGTTTCTTTGTGTTGAGAAGTAGGCCTTCTTCTCAAACACGTCTTGACCCGAAGGTGCATACCAACGTCGGTACATACTTTCTTACATTATTTCTTTCTTTTCTTTCTTTTTTTGTTTTCTTTCTTTCTTTCTTTTCCTTCTTTCATTTCCGTGGATAGGTAATGTATCATGCTCATGCTCAAAAATTTGGCAAGTCAAAAATTTTCAAATGCCATACAACATATAATGAAATTATAGAATTTAGCACGTGCCATATTTAGTTAGAAAGTTCACCTGTAGACTTTACTCAATAAGTTTGATCAACTTTCCTCTCTTCCTCTTCTTATAGTTAATCGCTTTGCTTTTTCGACGTACCTTAGATTAATCGATAATATCAGTATTCACATAAAGGGCATTTCACATCTATCAAACACATATGAATTCTTCTTATTCATTCTTTTTCTTTTCTTATGTTTTGTTTAGACACTTTTGTCTAAACTTTCAACTATAAAAATTTTAAATCTTTCGGGTCATTGCATCCTTCTATTCTTTAAACTTTCTTTACATACTTATTTTATTCGACTCTCACTAGTCTACTTTGGTATCAAATGAATGATTGATAATTATTTTGTAATTATACTTTAGTAAATTAAATTTACATTCTTTTCTTTACTTAAACACTTTATTTCTTTTCTTAAGTTATTTATGCATAACTTTTAATTAATCACCTAACTTAAACTTTTTCATTATCATTTAAGCAATAAGTCATCAACATACTTTAATGGCATTCATCTTACTACTATCATACTTTAAGTTTGTAAACCATTTCTAATCAATCAATATCACATAATATAACTTATTTAAAGCATGATTTCATTCCAACATGAACATGTACATAAACTTTAGATTTTCACCTTCTTAACTTTATAAATCCCAAATAAGCTTCATTAGGCCTTACTTACATAATAATTTCATAATCCATATCATTTATAAAGAATAACATTAATCTTTAAGTTTCCCCTTTTTCTTCCAAAATTTTCAAAAATTTTGCTAATATACATAAATTATATTTCTTTTCAACTTTCTTTCAAATTATCAACCTTAAACAAAAATAACAATAACATATATCAACTTTAGCATGAACATGTCAACTAAACATATAAACTAAAATTTTCCATTTTCAACATATTAGCTTAGAAAATTCTAATTAATTCACATAATGCTTAAATCATCATATTAAACTCATATATCAAGTTAATTGAAGAAAATAAAATCAACATATCACTTCTCCAAATTTTTGAAATTTTTGAAAATATATATATATTCTATATTTAGTTTTGTATTTTCTTTCAAATTAATTACCTAAACATGTTTAATCACATAATTACAAACTAATTTTCAACATAAGATCAACATATCATCACTTTAATTCAAAGCTCATGAATTAGGGTTTTTAGTTCCAACTTAAATCTTACAATTAAACCATAAATATTCAATTATTTCACCACTAATCCATCAATTATCACTATATATCACCAATAATCATCAATTATCACTTAATCCTTCAACTTCATACCATCAATATCATCACATATTTATCAACAATAATTAAGCTTAAGAATTGAAGGAAAGATAGAAAAATATACCTTTGTTTCCAACTTAATATCAAGCAGGATGAAAATTTGGAATTAAATGAAGCTTGATCAAAGTTTTCTTCAAGTGTGTGTTAGTGTGTGTTTCGAAATTTGTGAGAGGTGGAGGATTTTGAAAGTGTTGAATAGTAAGGAGGTGTTATATTTATATATCAAATTCTATATTATTTTTGATTTAGTTTAATACATGCTTATTCACCAAGTTTTAATTTAATGCATGCTTATTCACCATTTCTAGAGCATTCTCATTGAATGCTCTTAAATTCATATTTATCTATAATAATATTAATAATATGATATGCATATGTATTTTATTTAATAATAATAATTTTATACATATTACTTATTTTCTTGTTTTCATTACTTTAGAAAGTAAAAATAATCACACTTGTAATCTCACATTCATAAAATTATACTTAATGCATAATATGAAAATGTAGCATATATATAAAGAAATAATTTTAATTTTCTATTGTTATAGCATTTATTTGATCATTAAGATCAAATAATCAATCTACATAATTCTTTAAATTCTAAACAAAATCTTTTATTCAAATTTTTAGAATCCGTTTATCGATCACATTTTATTTTGCTAAGTGAAATTATATAATTTGGATCTTAAGCATGTATAATTTCTTTCTTATTAAGGATGCAATGCCCTGTTTAATCTTAATCGTCGATTAATTACTAATTAAAAGTTTGGGATGTTACATTCCCTCCTCCTTAAGGAAATTTCATCCCGAAATTTAGTACCTTATGCAAATAATTCGGGATACTTCTGTTTCATTTTCTCTTCTAGTTCCCACGTTGCTTCCTCTGAGCCATGATGTTTCCATTGTACTTTAACTAAAGGAATAGATTTATTCCTTAGTTGCTGTTTTTTCCGATCTAGGATACACTCTGGTTTTTCTTCGTAGCTTAAGTTTGGCTCAGGAATAATTTCTTCTTGATGAATGATGTGTTTTGGGTCAAACACATATTTTCGTAATTACGACAAATGGAACACGTTATATGCGTTGCCAAAATTTGGTGGCAAAGCAAGCTGTATACTCTGGTCAATTCTTTCCAAGACTTAAATGCGGTCCTATAAATCTCAGTTTCAGTTTTCCTTTTATTCCGAATCGATGTACGCCAGCCCTTGGTTGGAGAAACTTTTAGGAAAACTTTGTCTCCAATTTTGAAACTGATCTATGTGCGGCGAACATCCACGTACGATTTTTGGCGATCTTGAGCTTCTTGAATTCTTTTCTTGATTTGCCGTACGATTTCGATCATTTAGTCGATTGCCTCTGGTCCCAACACCTTTCTTTCTCCTACCTCATCCCAATAAAGAGGCGATCTGCATTTCTTACCGTAGAGAGCTTCGTATGGCGCCATGTTAATTGTAGCTTGATAACTATTGTTATAAGCAAATTCAACTAACAGTAAGACTTGTTCCCATTGTTCGTCTCGATCTAGTACTACAGTTGGAAGCATGTCCTCAAGCGTTTGAATAGTTCTTTCTGTCTGGCCGTCCGTTTGAGGATGGAAAGTTGTACTAAAATTCAATTGTGTTCCTAATTCTTCTTGGAAACTCTACCAAAATCACGAGGTCAATTTGGAGTCTCTATCTGAGGTTATAGATACAGGTACTCCATGTAACCGTACTATTTCGCGAACATATATCTGGGCTTACTTGTTAGCTACATAAGTAACAGGAATTGGAATGAAATGGACGCTTTTGGTGAGACGATCCACAATTACCCATATAGCAGTGTTTCCACGCTTTGATCTTGGTAGTCCTGTTACAAAATCCATGGCTACGTGGTCCCATTTCCATTCAGGAATCTCTAGAGGTTGCAGCTTCCCATATGGTCGTTGATGTAGAGCTTTAACTTGTTGGCATGCTAGACATCGCTCTATGAATGATGCTATCTCTTGCTTCATTCCAGTCCACACGAATTGTTGTTTAAGATCTTGATACATCTTCGTGCTTCCTGGATGCGACGTATAAAGTGAGTTATGAGCTTCACTCATGATTTCATCCTTGACCCACAGTTGTTGGGTACCACGATCCTATTTCGAGAACATGATTGCATTGTCCGTGCTTCACAATAATCTTGTAATCCTTCCGTTCGATTTTGATTCTAACTTTTCTAGTTGTTCATCTTGTCGTTGAGCATTTAAGATTCTCGTCCTTAAGTCTGGTACAACCACCAGCGTAGATATGATACTCTCAGTAGTATCTGGTGGAAATACTACTTCTATCTTCAATTTCTCAAAATCTTTAATCAATTCTTGTTCTCGGGTGAGAATCATTCCTAATTGCCCTTGACTTTTTCGACTCAGAGCATCTGCTACCACGTTCGCTTTTCGGTGGTATTTGATTTCCACAAATATAATCTTTGTGAGTTCAAGCCACCTTCTTTGGCGCATATTCAATTCTTTTTGCTCAAAGAAGTACTTTAAACTCTTATGATGCATGAAAATTTAGCATCTCGAGCCATACAAATAGTGCCTCCAAATTTTTAGCGCATGGACTACATGCACTAATTCTAAATCATCGTTGGATAGTTAAGTTTGTGCGGTCTTAGTTTCCGTGAAGCATAAGCGATGACCTTCACTTCCTACATAAATGCGCATCTAATATGTTTTTGGCGCATCGGTATAAAGGGTAAATCCTTGATGCGGTTACGGTGCCGTCAATACCCGGTCTTGATGTCAATCGCTTCTTAAGTTCTTGAAAACTTTCTTCACATTCTTTGGTCCATTGAAACTTTACCCCCTTCCGGAGTAATTGAGTCATTGTTCTCACAATTTTAGAGAATCCTTCAATGAACCTCCGATAGTATCCTGCCAGACCTAAGAAGCTCCGAATTTGATTCGACGTTGTAGGTGATTTCCATTCTTGTACAGCCTGCACCTTAGTAGGGTCTACTTTTATTCCTTCTGCTGATACGATATGTCCAAGGAAATTCACCTCTCGGCCAAAATTCACATTTACTAAATTTGGCGTATAGCTTTTCAGTTCTTAGAGTTTCTAATACAACTCTTAGATGCCTCTCATGTTCTTATTCGTCTTTCGAGTAAAGCAACTCACAAACAATGGCCTATTATGAGGTTCAGACCCAAGCTGCAAATCTTCGTTGGAGAATGTGATTGCCAAGACATATTCATCATCAATCACATTTGACTTGAATTGATCTATTACTTGATATGTTGTATCATACAATTCCATAATACCTTCCACTACGTCGTTGGATTCAGCGGTGATAATATTTGTTGCAGCATTTTCATCTTCGAGTGATATCTTCCCTTCTCGAGCTAGCCGCATGATCTTTTTCTTTGAATATGTAGCAATCGTGTGTGGGATGCCCGATCAATCAGTGGTACTTGCAATATTTTGGATCATCAGTTCATCCCATCTCATTCGATCGTTTCATTTCAGGTAGCTCGACGAGTTATTCTTTAAATAGGTCATCGAAGATCCTAGAGACGTCGGAGGCTAAGAAAGGGTATTGTTTTTGCTACACTTATTTAAGTATCAACATTCTTTGCCCTATATCTTGAGAAAAAGTCAGCTTGTCGCTATTATTGTCATCATTTCTTAGAAACTTGACAGGAGTTGCTTCAGTCACAATTGATTCTTCTTTCGGAGTATTGTAAAAAAACTTGGTCCCTTCCTGAATTCTTGCCTCTCTTTAAACTTGTGAGGTTCTTGGATTGGAGGCCCTTTGAATCCGCTCACTTCCATACTTAACTCCATATCATGAGCTCTGGTAGCCAATTCTTCGAACGTCTTGGGTTGAATTCCCAATACATTCATTGGATTCACATTTCGATGGTAGATGGTCCGGATAACCGGTGCTTGCAATTGAGGCATAGGTTTCTTCATCTGTTGATGTAGTTGATCACTAACTCTTCTTTGTATTATCGAGAACTTGTGTGTTGCATCTGCTGACCTTCCCTCTGGTGCTATAAAAGCGATTGAGGAATTCATGCTCCAAACTTTCCCAACTGTTGAGTGAGTTTGCCTTCAAGTCGATGTACCAAAGAGAAAGTATTTCCTTAGAAAACGAACAAATTGCTTGACCAGGTGATCTCCAAAGATGCCAGCAGTGTTGCATGTCTCGACAAAGTGGGCTACATATTGCCTTGGATTATATTGGCCATCAAATTATTGAAATTTAGGTGGTTGATAACCAAAAGGCATTCTCAAGTTGTCGATCATTTGGATATCTGACTTAGAGTAAATCAAGGATGACTTGGGTTTCCATCGAACTTGTTCTTCATGGTCACCTCAATCAACTCCTTGAGTTATGCGTATTGATGAAACCATAAGAAGAGATTTGAATGTGTTTTCAAACAATTTTCTTTCGTCATGAGTTTCTTGCTTTTAAATGCCTTCTTCATCGTCATTGCATTCACTTCCTTCATCACTGATGTGGCTTGACTCTATCTTCTCTCCCATGAACTTTGCAATCTAGGCATCTTGCTCTTAGATGTGTTTATCAAAGAGTGGAAGTGTTTGTATCATGATAGGCACTTCACGTGAGTAACTTGTGATGAGATTTGTAGTGGGGGATGTGAAACTTCCTTCAAAACCAATAGCTTCTTCATTTAAATTAGCAATGTGTTGCTCTTTTTCACTGGCGATGGCTGACTTCGAAGCTTTACGAAGTTATTTAGTTTTGCTTCGTGTGATAACGCCAATGCTCTCTGAAGAAACTTTGAAGCGACCTTAGTTGCATGTTGTTGAGTGAACATCGTTCAAGATTTTGGTGAAGAGTA
Organism: Salvia rosmarinus; assembly: GCA_036937905.1. Lineage (NCBI taxonomy): Eukaryota > Viridiplantae > Streptophyta > Magnoliopsida > Lamiales > Lamiaceae > Salvia > Salvia rosmarinus. The sequence continues at coordinate 25,282,845 of CM072818.1, read as the reverse complement.
GTGATGAGAGGTAGAGATGTCCCACTGGGCGTGTCAGAAATTTGGAACACAAATTTTCATATTTAATTCGATAAACTCAAAATTGTATACAAAATCAATATAATTTGATCAAATACATTTGTGATGAATTCGATCTCTATTTCATCCTATGATTCTACTCTTCAATTTGGGTTCTTAAATGATTTTTGAATGTTCTTCGAGGTTTTTTTGGAAGTGATGTGACTCCTTGATCTCATTGAACTTGAAGTTTGAATTTGATGATATTGATTTGAAGGACATTGGTCTTGTTTTCAAATCGAATATTGGATTTAATTTGAAATGTGAAGAATGCCTTGAAGATCTTTTACTTTGGCGTAATCTGAGAGGATTTTTACCATATTTCGGATTGGACCTCAACTTTGGAATGATTTGGGCAAAGCGGGGTGATTTGCACGAAGAATGAATGTTGGGAAGATTTCTTTGAGCTCTTCAAGATTTCATTTCTTCACTTCACTTCTCTTCTTCACTTGTATTCACCTTCTTTATTGATGAAGCTAACACCCTTATTTATAGATGTGAGGTAGTGGACTTGTGGACTTTGGGCCACCATTTTATTTTATGGGCTTTAGGGGTGGGATTTTAGGGTTTATGTGACAATTAAGGCTTATATAGCGCAATTTGAGTGGTTATTCATCTCCGATGTGTCATTACCACATGTCATTTTCTTATTGACCAACAAAATTAAATATTAATCATATATCTATTTAATTTTGGAATAAATTTATTTATAAAAAAATATAATTAATTATTTAATTTTATGATTTACACATGGCGCGATTTCATTTATTAATAATTTTAATTGTCTACACAAGCTAATTTATATTTAGCTACAATATAATTATTTTTCAGTAAAAAACTCGGTAGATGTATGAAGCAAAGCTCTCCCTAGGTACAATTACTCTCCGAATACCACACACCATTTTCAAAGTACAAAAATATATAGAAATATCAATAGAGCGATATCTATTTTCTTTTCTGAGATACTTGATGAATGACTGTAATCAAACAGTAAATAAAAGAAGGAACCTTAGCGATGGGATCAGTCACACTATACTCAAAGCAGCTGAAGGAGCTGTTGCGTTTCCTTTTGAAGTGATTGAATTTCCTTCACAATCTCAGCCTGATTTTCCAATATCAATCCCATGGAATTGGACATCTCCATCTCAAATTACTTGCAAATATTAGGGAAGTGATTGAATTTCTATGTTTAGTTTGATAGGAAATAAGATATGCAAATAAAAATAAAGAATTGTGGATCGAATGGATCGGAGAGGCGGGGTTCCCCACAACCATTCGAGCTAGTAATCGAGACCAACAGACAAGATACCGATTTATACCTCCCGCATATGGAATTGCTCAATATTTCAAGTGAAGATTACGCATGTCATCGTGGAAAGATTTACAAAGCAGCGCGAGTTTCTTTAAGAGGGTGTTTGGTGAGCTTATAAGCTGTTACAAAGTATTTGACAAAATAAGCTCCTAAACAGTTTATAAGCTGTGAAAATAAGCTCCAATAGCTTATAAGCTCCCCTAAAAATAAATTGGTCTACCCTAACTTATTTTTTCATAAACTTATAAGCAACCATAAATTTACCAAAATAACCTTATTATAGTTCGTTATTTGCTACATATGCACTATCAGTTTCACCACTCGTCAATTTTATCTCTCTAACTATGATTTTCTCTTTCTAACTCACGATTCTTTCTATAACTTATAAGATCAATTATCCAAACACTTTAACAACTTATAAGCACTTGAGACATTACCTCTTATAAGCTCTTGAAATATCTTATAAGCTCTCTAAAATAAACTTAGCCAAACACCCCCTAAGTGTGAGTGAAAAAGTTGCGGTGTGAAAGAATTTCCCTCTTGTGAGTCGGGTGTAAGGGAGCTTTTGGCATATGTGTCATTCCACCCTATAACAAAATTACACAAGTTCGATTAACAAGCTGTCATGGATATATGACTAAGGCATTTGTAATGATTCGGCATGGATCCACAAAGACTCGCATTCGAGGATAAATTGCATCTTATTAAAGCGCACGTATAAATGTAATTATAAGTCATACAAAAGAATGCATACGGAAAAATAGCGCCAAATATTCAAAAGCGGACTGCAACATTTGATTGTTCCTTACATTTATAGTTACACGAGGCGGGTTCACGAGGTCGATGGAATTTCGAACTTGATAACAAGTTGTTGAGAAGCTCTTCCACAGTTTACGCTCTGTTTTCGTAGATTTTGGGAACCCACGGGAAAAGATGAAATATCATTTAAGGATGGTGTGGCACCTATTCTCTGCATAACTAGAGAACCTTCTAGGATGAGAGAGAGCCGGACAAGATTCTCAAGATTAGCTTGCTCAGTAATGCCTTTTGTACCTAAAGGAGAGTGATAAATCCGGTTAAGTGGTGTGCGAGATTTATGAAAGCAATAAAGAACACCAAGGCTTTTACGTGGTTCGATCGTTAATGAGATCTCGTCCACGGAGAGTGTTTCCTCAATACTTTCACTATAATGCGGTGTGGTTACAAGCTCTTAGTATTCGATAAGTTGCCAACCCTCTAATGTCGGTTTTCCTCCTATTTATCTGACTCCCAATCAAGCGAAGGCGCCCGACCTCTCCATTGGTGGGTGGCGTGACTCTTCCTCCGCATGCCTTCCATTGGCGGGCGGGGACCTTTCGCCTTATGTGCGCCACGTGGAGGGTGGCGCGACCTTGGTTAGGGCGTCTTCTCCATTGGCGAGGGTAGCGTCGGGGCTTTGGCTCAGGGCCTATCTTCCATTGGCCGGTGGAGGTTGGGAGGCTGGGTTTTAGGCAATGATTAGGGCTCGCCTTGGGCTCGGCCGCGCGGGCCCGCTACCAACGTTAGGCCCAGCTTGTTTGGGCCTGTTTGTGGGCCTAGTCGGTTGGGCCATATCCCATCATAGCCCCCCCCGAATAGCCGAGGGACAGCGAGGCCGAGGTGGAGTGAAGAAAGCTTCACCGGGTGAGGTGTGGCTTAATTTGAAGTTGTTTCTTGGGTTGTTGTCTTTTTAATGTGAGGGTCTTCGTGCGAGGCGGGTTGGGTGGTCTATTGTCCGTCGCCTGGAAAAAGATGTGGCACCGAAGGAAGTCGAGGTCCGACCTGGATATCGCGCCTCTGCGTTGGTTACGCCGAGGTGCGGTCTGAAGTGGTGTTACTCCTGTGGTGGGTGCCGATGTCCGACCTGAGAGACCGCCCTTTTCGGGGATGTCGTGGTGCGCCCCGGGCCGCACCGAATCTGCGGCCTGGTTAGCCGAGGTCCGATCTGGATGTAGGCTTTCCCGTAAAGGGCGAAGCCCGTTGACAGGACGCCGAGGTCCGATGTGGATTTCCTTGGTATTTGTGGGAAGGACGGGGTGCGACCTGAGGCGCCGCCATCTGGAGGATGCCGGGGTCCGTATGATGATTGCTAGGTCAGACTGGCGGTCCGTCTTATCTGGCGTCGTCATACGCAGCCAGCGGTAGTTGGGCACTCGAACCAGCGTGTCGCGCGTGTAACGACATCAATCACGTTTGAGCACGTGTTGAATTTGAAGCGGCAATTTGCGGCGCCCTAGTCATATAAATAGGTGCAAAAGAGGCAGCTGTTCACTTTCTTCTTCGACGCTTAAAAATTACGAGAGAAAAATTTACGAGAAATTCTACGAGTTGATCGATCTTCACCGAAGGAGCCATATACTACTTTGAAAAGTAAGTATGTTTTCTTCATCTTCTTCTCGCCTCGAAGTTCCCTTCCGCCTCGGGTTAGGGCGTGAGTTCCCGGCGAAGAGATTATATGTGCTACAATGGTTTGGGTAGGTCTATAGGGGTGAGCTCTAGGGTTCCGCCCCGGTATCCTCTGTATGGGATGGGTTGAGGGTGGGCGTGGCGAGGTCGGGTTTGACCTTGCAGAACTTTGAAGTTGTGAGGTATCTGGGATCCGGAGGAGGCGTGGTGGTGTGCGCCGCATCCGGATGATAGGCGATGGCCTCGGGAGGGTTTATTCTTGTTTATGTAGATAGTTTGAGGCGGTCTTAGGTACCCTCGGCCCCGTTTATCTTAGCCTTCAAGAGTATTTCCATCCTATTTGTCGATTGACCCGAATTCCGTTAGGTCGTTGGTGGGTGGGGCTCTCTTGTTATGGCATTCTTGGGGAGTTGTCCTTCGAGGTCTTGATGCGCTTTTTAGCGTGAAGACCATAGGAGGGTGTACTATCTGTCACCCGGCTGAAATTTAAGGTAGTCGTCCCTCCAAGGTGTCCCATTGGCGAATAGGTATTTCTTTCCGCGGTGAGGGGCGCCCGAGGTATGAGTGGGTGTCGACACGATGGCGGACCAAAATCAAGCCCTTGGGCCATATGGAGGAGGTGTTGAGCAACCTTGGTGAGATCTTATCCATAAGTTACAGGGAGGACGACTGAAGAAGGCCGGGCTAAGTGTTTACTGGTCGGAGCGTCGGGACCGGGTGCGGGCGGGGTGAGGCATCCTCTTCTTAGTCCTTATTCGCTTCGATTTTCTTTGTGCTAATGTGTCTTTCTCTTGTGATGCAGTGAAGTTGAGGGATGAGGCGGGCTCACCATCGCCGGCGGAGCCGGCGAAGAAGCGGCAGCGGCGGTGGACCTAGTAGGGGCAGAAGAAGGTGGACAAAGATGGGCCACCGATGAGTGGGCTGAGGCGAGGTCGGCCCGAAGATCGAAGCCTCGGCCTCGGGGCCACCTTGAGTCGGGTACCGCCCCAAGTTTGGCCGCATCCTCCCAGAGGTGCGTGGGTTTCTTCATATTTAGATTTGTTTGCTTCAATCATTATTGACTTGTGCCTCTCCTTTTCGGGTGGGAGCTCGATGATGGGGGCCTGCAGCTTCTGGGAGCTGCAGTCGCCGGCTTGCTTGCCGAGAGCTCACCCAAGAGGCGCTGGGCTGGAGCTTGCCATTGTCTGCGGGCTGAGACCGCCAAGGCCCATTGCGAGGGCGGGCGAGGCCGCCGGGGCTTCGAGGCCGGGAGGGCTGCTGAAGCCGCCCTGAAGAAGAGGCACTGGGCACTGGAGGCCGCCCGGGGGGAGGTCGAGGAGCTTAAGGAGGAGCTGGCCGGGGCGAAGAAGGACCTCGCGGACGAGAGGAGTGCAAGGTGGCGATCGGGGACCACTGTTGAGGGCTTTTGCCACGAGGCTCATCGAGTCGGAGAGCTTCGGCTTTGTTGCCGATCTCGCCGCCGTCTTGGCCGAAGGTGGTGTCAGATCACCTGGGGAAGCTGGCGGCCGCCATGCCTGACTTTGATAAGGTCAAGCATGGGTGGACCGAGGTCGACCCAAGAGAGGTGGACAAAGCTTACGCCCGGGTGATCTATGGGGCTGACTCCTTCCATGTTGGAGCTCGGCATCCAGCTCTACCGTCCTGACTGCTGAGGTCGTCGCCCAGTGCAAGGAGGACGAAGATCGCGAGCTTCAGGAGCTCCTTGCTGAGGTACGGGCCGAAGCTGAGGAGGGGGAGGAGGAGGCGGAGCAGGAGGAGGCGGGGTTGGAGCTCCCATTTGGAGGTGGCCAGCGCAGGAGCATCGAGTCGTCGAGACCGCCATAGCCCGAGGTCGCTGGACCCGATGTAATAGCTGAATCTGCCGGGGTCGATAGGACCACAGGTCTTTGTAATAATTTTCCCTTTTGAGTAATAAACGCAACATTTTAAGATTTGTGTTGTCTTGTTTATTCTGATACTCCACACCGAATGGCTCGGACTTGATCATGAATTGTTGACCAAGTTAAAAGAGGTCCGAGGCGCCTTGGTGAGAAGGACGAAGAGGTGCTTTCTGGAGGAGCGGTGTGCCGTGACCCAGTTTTACCACTATGGAAGTCGGCTCGGCCGTCTGCTGACCTTAAGAGGAAGTTGGACAAGGCGATCGGAAGTGGCCCGCCTCTGGCCGAGCGAGGCCACGAAGTTGAGGGTCACGCAGACTGAGTCCGAGGCGGACTTATCTGCCGCGCTATCGAAGGGCGTTTGATGCGGTGTGAGGAGCAACTTGAATTGATCATGGAGAGGCTCGCTCGGGTGTCGGAGGAGCATGCGAGTCTGAGAGGCGGTCTGCGAGTGGTGGGACTACCATATCCAAAGTCGACGACCGAGTTCGAGCTTCTTGGCGGAGGGCATGGTGCCTTTGAGGATGAGGAGGGCCCAGCGGCAAAGTTCAAAGCTGCGTCAACTCCGTCGTGAAGTTTATGGAGATGTATGATATCGTCCATAAGCGTCGCATGCCCGGCCGGCGGCGAGGCCACAGCGGGGCTCCGTGACCCGATCATAGAAGAACCCGCAGAGGAGGCGGCTACTCGATCATGCAGTGCTCGGGTTGATGGGTCGGTGGGAGGCGGATCATTCGAGGCGATCCTGCGGGGCGGGCGGCGACCGAGGACCTCGGTCGGCGGGGAGGCGGCGGGTGGGGCGGGTCGTACTCCCGACCCGGTGTCGGTCGGGGGGTCGGTGTGACCTCGGTGCATCCCCACTCCCCCGAATGCCCATCTTGGCGCTGCGTCACTTGAAGTGTCGGGAGCGGGTGAAGATGACCACAGGTCGCCGCTTCTATTCGGGCTGCCTCAGAGCCCAGCCCGCAGCGCGGGAGGCGAGCCGTGGTGATTCCGGCTGATCGACCGGGTTGAAGGCACCGAGTTCGTTCGAGCATACATCGTCGGCCTGAGATTTTGTAGAAAATTGGTGCGACTTGAGGTCTGGCGGCGAGCCCTAAGCCCGAATGAGGCTATGTATAGTGTAGAACTTTGTATGTAGATATAAATGTATTTAGACTCGTTTGAAGTGTATATTTCCCTCTTGAGAGGTATAAACATAACAGGACTTACGTTTTGGTCGTAAATGCATTTACACCGTATCTGAAGTGTGTATTTTCCCAAATAAAGAGGTATAAACGAGCTCGGAAGTCCGGGCTGATTTGTATATGGCTTGGTACTTGGTTTATAGTTGTTAATGCATTTAGACTTTGTACCGGGTGCATATCTTCCCAAATAAAGGGGTATGAGATGGCGAGATCGGTCTGGATGTCGCGTGCATGTAGGCGTCCAACAATGAGTAATCTGTATGCTTCGCATGTAGGCGTCCAACAATGGGTGTCTGTATGCTGCGTGTAGATGTCCAACTTAATGGGTAATCATGCGCTTTGCGTGTGAGCGCCCAACTTAATGGGTAATCATGCGCTTTGCGTGTAGACGCGTCCAACTTAATGGGTAATCTGTATCGTGCCCTACTTGGTTGGATTTTCATCTTCGTAAGGGCGTCCTCTTGTGAAGTTTTAAATGTGGTGTATCCAAACAGATGTTCACATATGTATGAGACGAAGTGAAATATTCATTAGAAAAACAGGCGTTTTATTGAACATGTAATCAACATCGTACTTTGGCAAAACAATTAAGGAACTAACATGATGCCGACCTTAAATCGAAGCTATGTAAAATACCTCCTTAAATGCATAATGTGCCAAGTTCGGGGGATAAGTGCACCGGACAAGTGAGCCACTTGTGGCCCGCTTTGCGAGGTCCTCGTGAGCGCGGTATGGGCCTTCCCATGTTGGATCCACTTGTTAAGGCGCCTCGACTCTCTGGCTTCATTATTTCTTAGGACGAGGTCGCCCACATGGAGCGCGGAGGCTTTGACCCTTTTGTTGTGGTACCGTGCGACCTGGGCCTTGTACTTGGCTTCATTTATGAAGGCGAGCTCGCGCTTCTCCTCGAGGGCGTCAAGGTTGGCCCGCAGGTCTTCCTCGTTCCCGGCCTGGTCGAAGTGAAGAGTGCGCGGGGCTTGGCGCGCCCGATCTCGGCCGGCATGGCGGCCTCGGCACCGTAGACCAAGCTAAAGGGGTCTCCCATGCGCCGTCCGGGGTGTGGTCTGTGGGACCCGGAGGACTTGAGGAGATTTTCAGCCCGATCGCTTTAGCTCGGTCCACCTCTTCTTCAATCCTTATGCGATCGTGCGGTTCGTCACCCCGGTCTAACCATTCGCTTGCGGTGTGCGAGGTGAAGTGTTGATCGATCTTAAGCTCTTCGCACCACTCCTTGAAGTTTTGTCGACGAACCGGTGCCGTTGTCGAGACCGGGATGGGCGGTATGCGGCGGCGGACTATATTTTTCCACACGGTGCGAATCATACGCTCGTGAGACTCGAAAGTGGCTCGGCCGACCCATTTGTGAAGTAGTCTATGGCTACGACTAAGTATCGAAGCTGACCTGGTGCTCGGTCGAACGGACCAACGATGTCGATCCCCCATTGCATGAAAGGCCATGGACTCGCGGTTGCTCAAATCGATCGAGGCGCTTTTGACCGTGGAGTGAATCGGCACTTTGTGCACTTCTTGTGAGCTCGGCGAATCTTGCGGTGGGCGGTAATATCCCGACCTCAGCGTCTTCTTTGAAAGAGCTCGCGACCCGATGTGGCTTCCACAAGACCCTCGGTGAATTTCGTTGAGCACGTAGTCGGCTTCTTCTGGCCCGAGGCATCTCAGGAGGGGTTGAAGGTAAGACTTCCGGTAGAGAGCGCCCTCATGCATGAGATACTCGGGATTTCGCCATCATCTTTTGGCGAGCCGATCTTGAGGTAGTCGCCGTGTTCGTGTATGCCTTGGGGAGACATCGATTCGGCTCTATCTCGGTGATGATGCCGACGTGGGACTCCACGATGCTTCTGGAATGAACCTCCTCCACTAGTGGACTTGTTGACGACGCAGCTAACTTGCTGAGGATGTCAGCTCGGCTGTTTTCCCCTCGGGGGATTCGGTGGATGCTGAAGTACCTGAACGAGGTCAACATCTCCTTTGCCTTCTCGAGGTATTGTTTCATTCGGTCCTCCTTGGCCTCGTATTTGCCTAACACCTGGTTCACGACGACCTGGGAATCGCCGAAGATTTGGATCTTGTCCACCCTCAGCTCCGTGGCGAGGCGGAGTCCGGAGATTAGGGCCTCGTACTCCACCTCGTTGTTGGTGGTCGGAAAGGTAAATCGGAGGGCGTAGGTGACTTCTCGCTTATCTGGGCCGAGGAGGAGGATGCCCGCCCCGCTGCCTGTCTTGCACAATGCTCCGTCCACGTACATCTGCCAGCAACCATCTGGTGGTGCTAGGACGGCTTCCTCCGCCGTGGGCGGGAGGCTGGAGTTACCTCGTTGGCGAGCCTACCTCGGTGGTGGCCTCAACCGGGAAGTCGGCGAGCTTGCCCTTTATGGCGGCTGGGGTGAGTCACGAGATGTCGTGCTCGTCGAGCTCAGTGCCCACTTAGCTATCGTCCGGACGACTCGGGTTTCAACAAGACTTGTCTCGAGGTAAGTCGGTTAGCACCTTGACGAGTGAGCTTGGAAGTAGGGTCGGGCGTCGCTTGGCGTTCACGGGGCAGTGCTACTTTTGAGGCGGTGTACCTTGTCTCCGGTCCTTTGAGAGCTCGGTGATAAAATAGATGGGAGTTGTCGTCCCACCTCATCTCGCAAATGCGATCACAACGATGGCCTCGTCAAGGGTGGCCAAATATAGAGAGGATTCACCTTGCTTGGGCGGACGGTGGTCGGCGGTCGGCAAGATACTCCTTCACCGTCTGGCGGCGGCTGTGTTCTTCTTGCCGGCGAAGTCAGGAGCTCTCACGAGGATCTTGAAGAATGGGAGCTGTTTCTCGGCTCGAGGCAATCTGGCGGCGGCTAGGCACCGGTGAGTTTGTGGATCTCACGGATGGTCCTTGGCACTGCATGTCGAAACTGCCTTCACCTTGGTGGGATTGGCCTTGAGGCCTCACGAAACCCAGCACCCCAAGAACTTGCGGTCTTCACCATAAATGTACATTTACGGGGTTGAGTTTGAGGTTGGCCGACTGAGGAGTTGGAGGATGGTGCCGAGGTCATCGGCGCTCTCCGTTTCGACTTTGACTACTATGTCGTCGGCGTGAACCTCGGCGATCTCCCGATGTGGTCTTTGAATGTTGCATCCACCATCCTCTGGTAAGTAGCCGGCGTTCTTGAGGCCGAAGGCATCTTTCGATAACAAAGGCGCCAAGTCGGTGATGAATCGGTCTTTGGTCGTCCTCCGGGCTCATCGAGTTTGGTGGTACCCTTTGTATAGATCGAAGTCGAACATCTCGTGGCCCACCAATGCCTCCACCTTCTTGTCGATATCGGGGAGGGGTAGCAATCTTTGGGCGATGCTTGTTGAGGTCGGTATAATCGGCGCTTTCGCGCCACCCTCCTCCTCGGCTTCGAACCACGGTTGGATTAGCCATCCGGTCGGGTATTGACCTCGAACAAGATCTTGGCCTTGAGTTGAGTCACCTCGTCCCTTATGACTGGTGCGCTCGCCGTGAATATCCTTTTCTTCGCCGGATGGCTTGGTAGCCGGTTCGATGTTGAGCGGTGAGTTATGAGCTCGGGTGACACTCGGTCATGTCGGCGGGGACCGAGCAAACACGTCCTATATTCTCTCGAAGTTGTATGACATGCCGCGGACGTCACCGGGCCACAGGTGCCGACTGGATGACCTCGAGGATCGTCGTCGTATAGTTGGAGGCCCTCGGTCGGTCATCCGGGCGTCGGTCTCAGGGCTCGGTAATTGCTATGCACGGGCGAGGCCGCATCTTGGGTTGAAAGTCGTAGGCATTCTTTTCTTTGCCGTTTGGTCCCCACGGATGCTAAGCACTCCCACGGGGTGGGAATCTTGATGGTGGTGGTAGACCCGAGCAGGCGGCCTGGTGGCGTCTGACCAATCTCTCCCGGGATGATGTTGTGCGGAGGGGAGCTCGGACCGGGAAGAATCGGATGGCCTTGGTGACCGACACAGGGCTCGTCCTACCGTGGCCGGAAGGTAATGACCCCTGGCCGGGCGCCTCTTGAGTGAAGCTCCGTGGCGGGAGGCGCGGAAGTACACAGAATGCCTCCGACCTCAAGCTTATCGAGCAGCTACGGAAGATGATCTTGACGGAGGCTCCGATGTCGATATAGACCCGGTGGGCGTTTTGTTGCCCACCGCGGCTGTATGGTGATGGCGTCTGGTGCGGCATGATCTTGGGCACGGGTCCTCCTTGGAAGCGTTATGTTCTCACCATCCGGAGTCGCTTGTTCTTGGCTCTTGAGGGCCGGCCTTGAGCGTCGTTCTTGAGGGCGACCTCGTCGTCGAGGGCGATCCGTAACAACATAGACCTGCTCCATAGCATTGGGACCTTCGTCCTCGTCGTCTTGAGGTTGGGTGCATGGCTGGGGTCGGCCCGCTTTATTCGCCTCCATTCCTTCTGCGCTTCCTGTTTCTCGGACCAGCTCGTCCGAGGTATTTCTTGAGGGCTCCACCTTTAACGAGCTCGTCGATCTGTGAGCCCAGGTTTCTGCAATCCTCGGTATCATGACCATACCCTTGGTGATAGTCACAATACTCGTCTGTGGACCTCTTCTTGGATCCCCCTTTCATAGGGGCGGGCTTCGGGAAGAGCTCGGCGTGGAGCTCGAATATTTCCGCCCTTGATTTGGCGGGGGCGCTGCCGCTGAGGTTGGGCGAGTCGAGCCTGACTCGATGGTCTCTTTTGATTACAGCGAGCGCTCGCGATCGGCGCCTCGACTTGATCATCCGACTTTTTCTCTCGGACTTACGCTCGTCCCAGTTTCCGCTTCTTCCGATCCGACTCGTCTCCCTTGTGAAGTTGTCCACCAGTTCCAAAGCTTACTCGCCGTCTTTGGTTTCTCCACAGGTGATTTCTTTGTTCAGCCACGGGTCGGATCCGTTTTGAGCAGCGTTGATGATGTAGAGTCGTTCTTGTCGTCGATTTTGAGCGACTCTTTGATGAACCTCGAGGCGAGTTTGACATCGTCTCGTCCGCCCTGGCGGTGTGAGCAGGTCGGAGGAAGGCTCTTGGGCGGCATCTTATATAAGCGCCATTTGAGCGATCCATGAGGTCACAGGCGGTGTATGATGTTACGGCGGGCGGGTGAACCAACGCCGTGCGTTGGAGATCGACACCTCGGGAAGATTTTGCACATGTGAAAATCTTCCATTCCTTGATCGCCATGTTGGTGGTGTGGCGAAAAGGAAGTCGGAGGGTCTCCGAGGCCATCGTGAGCCGCTATATTGGGTGCCCGGCACCGGCTGGGCGGGCGTGTCTAGAATCTCCCTAGAGAAAGGGGAGATGATCCTCCCGTACCGGTCGAACCCCGGGAGATCGTTGTCATCTCTTTACGGAGGGTGGGGATCGATAGCGATGCCTATCGTCCCTCCGGGGTTCGACTCACCTTTCTTCCCTCTGTTTTGCTCGGCTCTCAGTCGGCATGGCGAGGTGGAGCGGCTCCGCGAGCAGCGAGGCGGCGGTGGTGGCGGCTCGCCCGTGGTGGCTCTCCGCGAATGAGGCGGCGGCTCGGCGCGTGGCGGCTCCGCGCGTCGGGCGGATGCGCGTTCTCGACTATCACGCGAGGTGGCGGTCTGTTTCGGATGGGGAGCGGCTTGGCGGCCGTGGTGTTGATCAGGGGCCCTCGAGGGCCCGCTCCTTGGTCCTCTGGTTGATGAAGCTTTGGAATTGGCGAAGATTGGCGTGGAGGAACTCGGTCATAGCTCGGCCGAGGACCTCGTGGGACGAATGAATTGTTTGCTCGTCCTCGTTGAGGTCGACATCTTCCCCACGTTGGGGAGGCGGTCCCGAGGTGTATGGAGACATTTTCCATGTGGCCCTCGGGAGTGTGGCGCTAAATGGCGTCTGCGATCTCCTTCCATGACGAGTGACCACACGGTCGTCCTCGGCCGCGGTTGTTGCCACGTGGGCGGCGGTTGTGCGTGTTCTTGCCATTTAGTTGTAGAGGAAGCGAAGCTTTCTTGTTCGAATGTTCCCACAGCGGCGCCAATGATAAATCGGTTAAGTGAGTGTGCGAGATTTATGAAAAGCAATAAAGAACACCAAGGCTTTTACATGGTTCGATCGTTAATGAGATCTACGTCCACGGATGAGTGTTTCCTCAATACTTTCACTATAATGCGGTGTGGTTACAAGCTCTTAGTATTCGATAAGTTGCCAACCCTCTAATGTCGTTTTCCTCCTATTTATCTGACTCGAATCACAATCGGCGGCCGCCGACCTCTCCATTGGTCGTGGCGTGACTCTTCCTCCGCATGCCTTCCATTGGCGGGCGGGGACCTTTCGCCTTATGTGCGCCACGTGGAGGGTAGCGCCTGACCTTGGTTCTGGGGCGTCTTCTCCATTGGCCGAGGGTAGCGTCAGGCTTTGGCTCTGGGGCCTGTCTTCCATTGGCCGAGGATGGAGGTTCTGGAGGCTAGGGTTTTAGGCAATGATTAGGGCTCGCCTTGGGCTCAGCCGCGTGGGCCCGCTACCAACGTTAGGCCCAGCTCGTTTGGGCCTGTTTGTGGGCCTAGTCGGTTGGGCCATATCCCATCAGAGAGGAAGCAGCATCTATAGATCCTTCATGATTGAGGGTTTCTCTGACTCCTATACTGTTCAGGCCCAGGCTCAGGCTTGATGTTAAACTGCTTGTACTTTGGTTTGTGGGGACACTGTCTTGTAGTTGAAACCCAGACAACAATAATCCAGACGACAAACCCGTTGATGTCAGTGTTGGAAAACGAGAAGGCAGGTTGATAGATTGGCGATGCTGAATGGATTTATCTGATAATCTCTCGCCACCCCAAGCTTCAAAAGCATCATCTGTACGGGAAGATGCAGGTGTAGATGTCAACTGTGTGTAGGTAGAAACGGTATCATCCTGCAAGGGCTGCAACTGTATCAAAGTATATATTGCAAGATGACATGTTTCAAATAGTCATCAATTGTAATGGCCAATAAAGTAGTTAACTATGCTCCCTCGAAAAAATAGTAGATAACTGCACCAAGGAACGGAACGGTCTAATAAAAGAAAGCAGACAATGTATATCAGAAAACAGCTGTACAAGTAATCCGCATACAAGTAATGAAATTATACAACTTGTTTAGTGAAAGTCCAGCAAAGGAATTTCCTGAGATTCACAGCATTTAATATCCACCTATATGTAATGAAAAAAAAAAAAAATTAAGTGAACCCCATACAGAATACTTATATGAGAATAAGCCTTGGTTTGGTTTCAGTAAACTATTATGTTGGTAGGGAACTCCCAGTGATTGGTCCCTGATCGATCTTAATTTCGTAGGATAATAAATGCGTTAGGAATACGAGGAAATAACATGGTTCGATCTATTGAAATAGATCTACGTCCACGGAGCAAGAGAGTATATCTGTATTAAGTGTGTAAGAAGCGATTACAAATAGTGTAGATGATCCTTTTCTTCTAATCTAACCTCTATTTATATACCATCATATTGAGTTTGACTCTAATACAAAATCTTCTCTCATAAGGATTCTTTTAGATATGCATCCGAATCTTCTACGTCTCCACTTGCGATTTGAGTTGTAGTTGGTTGAGGAGTCTTCTTGGGCCGAACTCACATAGGTCAAGCTTAATATCTGACCCATTTATATTGGGCGCGATCTTGGAGTCACAATGGTTGGTAGTATCCTATCAGTCCCAGAATTTAAAAATTAGTCACTGGGTTTATGTAGAGACCAAAGATCTTGAGCAACAATCACCAGCAGCTCCAATGTCCACCCAAGTTCCCCTTGATATAGAATCTGTAAAAGGAAAAGCACTTGCCATTTTTTGGTCCTAGAGCATATAGATAGATAAATATGGTCCAATGGGAGCAAACAGTTCCTGGAACATTAGGAAAAATACTTCACAAAACAGTGAACCACCCTAGCTTAAAGTTTAAACTGCTAGAGAGCAAGAATATTTCCACACCAAACCAAATTCCAAACAAGGAGATATCATAAGTGATACCAGAAAAGATTCCAGAGATGGCTTCAAGTCTCCAAATATTAATAATATATTGACTCGACCCAAAAGGTAAGAAATGGCAACTAGGGGAACATTGACTTGCAGTGCATAATGAAATAAAATTATACAAACAAATCAATCCAGTAAGGGAAAAGGTTCTCTGAGGAGGCAGGGTTGGCAAAGATTCGAAACGCCAACTGTCTACGTGTGCTACACATATAAGGTCTTTATACCTAAGACCTTCGCAGGACAAATTGAAAAGCAAATTTTGAGCTTCGAGAAAAATATTCAAGTATCAAGATGAAGGTTTCATGTGTTTCTCCAGTGTACTATCTATTACAAGTAATCCCTCAATCTTCTATACCATTATGCACCAGATGCTCTCAAATAAAAGCTTATGAATACAAATCCATGGATCTTAATGAAGTTAGCAACTCATGTAATCGAGGAACACTCCAACCTGAGTAAAATATGACATGTCTAGAAATGGATAGAGAAAAGCATTGAGGGTTTAAACTAGATAGAAGAGAGGGTGAATTTGCATGCAGTAGCAGGGACGATGACGTTGGGGAGCTGAGCTGCGGCAGGTGGCCATCGGTGGACATGACCTCGACGATGGAGTCACCGCCGAGGTTCTGTGGAGGTACTCGGACACCACCACCGTCACGGCCAGGTCCTTGATGCTCTGGATGATGTGGCACGGCACGCATTTAAATTCTAGCTCAAAAGGATATTCTATATATATTCTTCCTCAATTAATAGACTAGTTTGAAATTTTCAACTACAAAGAAAATACTTGAAAATACGTTTGTAAACATTACAAATACATTTATGCCTATAAAGAAGAGAAAAACCCATATAATTTTTTCTTGTATTTTAAGTTTGCGTTAAGAGCGAGTGTAGTACGGTCGCCAAGCGGTGCTGCGAGTTAGGAAGAGGTATATTGTTTTAAAAAAAGGTAAGAAGAAGAAGAAGAAATAGAATAGGGCCCAGAGATGAATATTGAGTGTAGGGGACGGTTGAAGCATACATCGTCTTTGTAAAATTTATATGGTCAAAAAAATTTCCAAGAATTATTTGTAGTATCCAGATTATGCAAGCAACAACCTCCAGGACATTTTAACATCATCACTGACCTTGTTACTACCTTGTACATCATCTCTCAAAGATGCAAGAATGAAGCCATCAGACTTTACTTGATTTAAGACAACCTTGCAAATCATTTTCTATTTTTATTTTTTTTCAGTTTTGAAAATTTTCTTGCTATTCTAGTGTGGAAAACACCAATAAATATAATGTATCACTATCAGGTGCAATAACAAACTTTGAACCTTATGATCACTACTAAATTTCAACTACATCCTGCAGTATAACCTGACTACCGATTAAAAAGAAAGAAAAGACAATACTGAAAACTGAAAAGAAACCACGGAGATCAGCAAAAGTACCTGTTTAGCTGTGGAGTTAGATTTCCAGTCAAATATTGCATGGTTATCATTAGTGCCTTCCTCTATCTAGATCTTTCTTTGAATCACGATCATCCCACAATTTGTCAACACAAGGTGTGATTGATTGAACTTCCATTAGAGGGGAGAACACCTCCATATCATCCTTGAAGTTATAGTTTCGAGATGCGTGCAATCTCGTGAGATCCACTGGTCAATAAGCTGCTTCGAAGAGGCGTTTCCTCCGAGGCAGGTAAGTTAATGGAACTTGATGCAGATCCTGCAGGAAATGGAAATAAATCTCCAGACCCAGTTCAGATAGGATTCTGTAATAGCCCTCTAATCCTAAGGACGGATTAACGAGGACTAATACTTGAAACAATAATCAAGGAATATGAAAGACAATTAATCATAGACTTGTGGGACATAATTCAAGTAAACTAAGAAGCTTCAACCATTAAATACAAGACACACATAATTTACATATGGAAAGAGATCTACATATCCTTAACAAAAGATTCAAATGATCCGAAGGAATTCAACTGTCAACATCAAAACATAACTTAGTTCTATTGCAGCGGAAAAGCATGTGAATACACATATGACGATGTGTAGTCAAGGTTTCTAACATATCATTATCAAAAGGGTCCGATCGCTCAACACACCTTCATCCATCGTCGCTCAACCCGCACATTTAAAACAAACATGCGGTGAGTACAAGAATGCACTCAATGGACTCATGCCAAAATATTTTATCAATTTTAAATTACATCGCTTCTACAACAAGAAGACACAAGGGTTTTATTTGAAAAGGCCTTGTACTTACTAAACATTTTATCATTTCATAAACATTAGTGCAGTGGACATATTTTCTTTGTATGTATGATCCATATCATTTCTCTCCTCATAATATTTCCATTAACGCCGTAGAAGTAGGCCTTCTTCTACGTCACGCGACCGCCGAGAATTATCCTTTCGCACTCAACCACCATTATGTGTACACGTTAATCATAGCGAGATATAGTCCTTCCCGTATAGGATCCGAATTCGATTTCATTCATAAATTGGTAGCAAACCAACACATTCATAACATTTCATGGATATGATACATATATAAAAACATAAACATTTGTGCAGGTAAATAAATAAATCATTTCATCATAATTTCTTACAAATTAAAGCATCGTAAATAAATCATTTGATAAGCATTTTATCATTTAAAAGTATAGTAAAGCCCACCTGGACTGTAGACTGTCTTATTTCGATTTCTTTCTTCTCCAATTTGTCACGTCTGCGTCCCACCTTTACTTAAAAACTAATTTAGTACGTCGGTCACGTTTTTTGAGAATGTCAAAGTTTAATAAACTTTGATAACTTTCTAATATAATATATCGCATCCCTTAACTAAATTAATACGTCGTTTCATCTCATATCTTAACTAATAACTCATCGTACTTCGATAGAGACGTAATATGATCTACGATCTCATATTAACCGTTTAGGTTAAACGTTGATCTTATACTAACGTCTTTCGATAAAATGATTTCAATTATGAAATCTTTTCTCACAAAAGAGATATTCTAATAATTTCAATACGTTTTACACGTATTAGTGTATTTATTCAACGTATACCTCAACATTGATCACATACTAACGTATTTCACACGTTTAAACTTAAGTCAACGTTTTTTACTTTTCTTAACATATTTTTCGAATTATTCCCATATTTGATAACCAATTTCCATATAAATCGATTTCCAATCGATTTCTTATCAAATAACCCTAATTCTCAATTTTTCACGTTAATCAACAAACATGATCAATATTTTACTAAAGTGTGATCTAACTTGTACATTACATATTATTTTTCATATCTAACGTCATTTAACATAACGTTTCGTCGTAAACATAGTATACTATGTTTCTAAAATCCCATAAATTCTTAATAGGTCTAAAATATATTCTAAGCATATAATATATGGTTTTTCTTGATAACAAGAATTTAAAACTCTAACTCCTTAAAACAAGCTCACGGTCCTTATACAATTAATTCTCAAACTTCTTCCAAAAATTCTTATAATTTCACATATTACACTATATTATCATAGAATCATTAATATGTAATAACATTAGCTATAAAAAAATTGGACATCATTATTCATACACTATAGCTCTCGATTTTTTTTTAACAATTAACCAAACATTTTTCTAATTTTTTTATAAATTCACACAATACCTAATCATTATCATATATCACTAATACATCTTAATATCCAACAATTTCAATTCATACATCAACATTCCAACTCTTAGGCCTCTCGATTTTCTCTCAACATATGAACATACATTTTTTTTAAAATCTAGTAAATTTACATAGCACTTAATTAAGGCTCTAGATCAATAATATGCTATAATATCACTTAAACATAATTTGTACATTAACATATAAATTTCAAAAAAATTCGGTAATATCATAACTATTACATATGATTTCTAAAATTTCTAATAAATCACATTGAGCTCCTTCACTATTATATATCATTAATCCATCAACAATTTAAACACTAAAATTTTCGATCACTACTATAAAAATTATAACATGCTTAGCCTTTAATTAAAACACTACATATGTTCATTCTTAACATAGTAAACATGATTAACAAATCACTAAACATGATAACATAATTTCTCATATTTGTAGCATTAATAACATAAGCATATATATTAAAATCCAACGGTTGAAAATTGAAAATTTTAACGTATATATAAAGCTCGTTCGATTCCTAAACTTTTAATCGGCGTCGTTTTTTAGTGCAAAGGTTTTTGTATCAAGGTTTGGGCTATTAAAAATGAAGAACACTCTTCTTTTCTCTCTAAATACTCACGGTACTTGTGTTTGAAATGAGAAGGATATTTTGCTTTATTAACTATCACTTAATACACACACAAGCAAAAGGAATAAAATGACTAATACACTTAATTCCTTGACCATTCCTCTCGATCCAAACACACACATACAAGGCAAGACAAATTTTTCTTTTACTTTGTGACTCATCACTATAGTATGTCATCACTTAGCCATAGTAAATGCATCTTACACATTGAATGAAACAAAAATAAAATCCTACTCCTTTTTGATCCATGCACGTCGGTCACCCTCATTGCACAAAGGAAGAGTTTTAATTTCTTTTGTCCTATACCAAATATAATATCTAAGCATTTACTACTTGGAAGCCAATTCATCACAAGAGTTCCAAACTTTCTTCCTACCTCAATCTAGTCAATATACACGGCTACTTCAAGCTTTTGCACAATCCAATTGATCCTCCATCTAATTTGTTGTTTTATGTGCAATAATATCCTATTATAACATTTACTACAATACATGATGGAAAGATAGCAAAAATTTCAATTCAATAAGTCCTCCAATACTAAACCCACGGCACTTTCATTTTCTAAGTGCTAAACATTTTATTCTCTTGCTATTTATAGATATATAACATAATATATATCTTAGGTGATAAATTAAATCATAGGAAAAATAATTAAAATGATTCATGTGTCAAAACCCTAATTTTCGAAATTAGGGTTTTCGAAAATCTCATACTTATTCAATAATTATTCCTTAATCCTCTAGCATTGTTTTAATGATAAATAATGCTCTTATTTCATAAAATAATCATAGGAATTTAAATATTATAATTCCTCAATCGTTAGACTTAGTTTTCGATTCGTCTCTACACGTTGATGTTCGAAACGTCTCAAAGCGTTAATAATCGAACCATCTCAAAAAGTTCGTAATAAAGTTGTAATCACTTTATTAATCTATCTCATTAATAAGGGAATCTAATTCTAAGCTTTGTCACTTAGAAAAATTTACGTAATATTAACTATCGATATTCAATCGACGTTAAAATATTACTGCCGAAAGAATTATATAAACTATATTCCTTGATTCACAATCATTAGTGAATATGATATAAGAATTCATTATATAATAATTAGTCGAAATCTATATTCGATAAGTTACTAATTCAATTTTCACGGCGAACCCCAATTTACGAATTTTAATTATCGTAATTAGGCTTTAAAACTTAAGGATATTACATTCTACCTCCCTTAAAAGAAATTTCGTCCCGAAATTTGCATACCTTAGAAAAGTTTGGGGTATCGTTCTTTCATGGCCTCCTCATGCTCCCACGTGGCCTCCTCTTGTCCATTATGTATCCACAACACTTTCACTAGAGAAATGGACTTGTCTCTTAACTATTGAACCTTACGGTCTAGAATAGCCGTAGGTTCTTCTTCATAACTCATATCTGGGTTGAGGATCACGTCGTCATGATGGATTACGTGTTTTGGATCATATACGTACTTTCTTAGTTGTGACACTTGAAAAACATTGTGTACATTTTCCAAACTTGGCGGAAGAGCCAATCTATAGGCAACTAGGCCTATTCTCTCTAGAATCTCATAAGGTCCTATAAAACGTGGTCTCAATTTGCCTTTTGCTCCAAACCTTATAATTCCTTTCGATGGAGAGACTTTAAGAAAAACTTTATCTCCACATTCAAAGTGTAGCTCGGATCTACGCCAGCGTATCGGTAAGACTTCATCTATCTTGAGCTTCTTTATTCTTTGCCTAATTTGGCGAACAATCTCAATCATCTCACTTCTTCGTTTGAGCCCTAAAACTCTTCTCTCACCTACTTCATCCCAATAAAGCGGTGATCGACATTTCTTTCCATATAAGGCTTCATATGTGGCCATATCAATCGTCGCTTGATAGCTATTATTGTAGGCAAACTCAATAAGTGGTAAGACATATTCCCAACTTGCACCTCGATCCAACACTACTGCTCTCAGCATATCTTCAAGTGTTTGAATCGTCCTTTCCGATTGTCCATCGGTTTGTGGATGAAACGTTGTGCTAAAATTCAACTTCTTGCCCAATTCTTTTTGTAAGCTAACCCAAAATCTCGAAGTGAACTTGGAATCTCTATCGGATGTGATAGATTTTGGTACCCCATGTAGGCGTACAATTTCTTTTACGTACAATTGGGCTAACTTATCAGATCCATGAGTAATTTGAATTGGCAGAATATGTGCGCACTTGGTGAGCCGATCCACTACTACCCATATAGCAGTGTTCCCTCTTTTCGACTTTGGAAAACCCATAAAAAAATCCATTGCTATGTCATCCAATTCCATTCGGGTATTTCCAAAGGCTGTAACTTCCCATAGGGTCGTTGATGCAATGCCTTTACTTGTTGACAAACAAGACAACGTTCTACAAAAGAAGCTATCTCTCGTTTCATGCCTTCCCACCAAAACTTTTCTCGTAGATCTTGGTACATCTTAGTGCTTCCTGGATGGGCGGTATATGGAGTATCATGAGCCTCACTCATGATTTCATTTCGAAGCTCGTCATTGTTTGGAATGCACAACCTTTCCTCAAACAATAAGGCATTGTCAGGCGCTTCTCTAAAATCCTTCAGCCCTTCAGTTCTTACCTTGACTCTTGCCCTTTCCAACTTTTCATCCTTCCTCTGTTCGTTTATTATCTTCTTTCTCAAATCAGACGTCAATGTGAGTGTAGCAATACGACTCATGATCGTCTCTGGTTGTTCAACCATTTCTATTTTCATCTTCTCAAACTCTTCAATGAGTTTTTCTTCCTTTGTAAAGAGACATCCTAACTTGGATTGATTTTTACGACTCAATGCATCAGCTACCACATTTGTCTTTCCTGGGTGATAATTTATACCACAGTCGTAGTCTTTTACTAATTCTAGCCATCTTCTTTGCCTCATGTTTAAATCTCTTTGCTTGAAGAAGTATTTCAAACTCTTATGATATGTGAAGATCTCACACCTCACTCCATAGAGATGATGTCTCCATATCTTCAGTGCATGTACTACTGCTGCTAGTTCCACGTAATGAGTTGGATAGTTCAATTCATGTGGTCTAAGTTGTCGTGATGCATAAGCTATCACTTTTCCTTCTTGCATTAACACACAACCTAATCCGTTCTTGGAAGCATCAGTATAGACTACATACTCTTTGTCTGCTTCTGGAACTGCTAGTACTGGCGCACTCGTTAACCTTTCCTTGAGCTTTTGGAAACTCGCCTCGCATTCCTCACTCCAAGTAAATTTAATTCCCTTCGAGTAGTCAGTTATTGGCCTTGCTATCTTAGAGAATCCTTCAATGAATCTCCGATAGCAACTAGCTAATCCCAAGAAACTCCTGATTTCGTTTTGGGTTCTTGGCGATTTCCATCCTTGTACTGCTTCTACCTTGGCCGGATCCACTTTAATTCCTTCTGACGACACAATGTGTCCAAGGAACATTACTTCCTTAAGCCAAAATTCACATTTGTTGAATTTAGCAAAAAGTCGTTCGGACCTTAAGATTTGCAAAACCGTTCTCAAGTGTTCCTTATGTTCTTCTTCATTCTTTGAATAGATGAGAATATCATCTATGAAGACTAAGACAAATTTATCTAAGTATGGATGGAACACTCTATTCATGAGATCCATGAATACGGCTGGTGCATTTGTTAATCCGAATGGTACAACTATAAATTCATAGTGGCCATATCTTGTTTGGAATGCAGTTTTAGACACATCTTCTGGTCGTACCTTAAGTTGATGATAACCTGACTTGAGGTCAATCTTCGAGAACACACTTGCTCCTCGTAATTGATCAAACAAGTCATCTATCCTTGGCAGTGGATATTTGTCCTTGAGTGTCAGTTTTTTATTCAGTTCTTGATAATCTATGCACATTCTCAATGAACCATCTTTCTTCTTGACAAATAAGACAGGTGCTCCCCAAGGCGATACACTAGGTCTGATAAAACCTAGATCCAACAATTCTTGGATTTGGATTTTCAATTCTTCAAGTTCCTTTGGAGCCATTCGATAAGGTGCTTTCGATACTGGGGCTGATCCTGGTTCCAGGTCGATGGTGAATTCCAACTGTCTATCAGGGGGTAATCCTGGTAAATTTTCGGGAAAAACATCTGGAAATTCTCGAACAATCTCTACATCTTCAACTTTTATCTCCGTTCTATCTTCGCCATTCAGGTAAACAAGAAATGCGCGACATCCCTTCTTGTTTATCATTCTTCTTGCCTTCAGCGCTGATATAATCGAGATCTTCTTTCCCATGTTGATTCCGTGAAAGTCAGAGCTTCTTCCGTCGAAAAATGGAACAAAATTTTCCTCTCCTTACACAGAATCGTGGAATGGTTTTCAGCTAACCAATCCAATCCTAGGATTATATCTACATCGCCCATAGGCATTATGTTCAAGTTATTCGCTAGAACCTTAAGTGATCCTAGGTTCAACTCTAGGTTCGAGCAAACATGCGTAACAGTCATAATCCCTCCTATGGGTGAAGAGATTCTCATTTCCTGATTCGCTTGTTTAGATCTAAGCTCCAACATATCAACACATGCTCTTGCTATGAAGAATGTGAAGCACCGTGATCGAACAACAATTATAATAGGTATGTTGAGAAGTTTTCCCATACCGCCGTGTTTCCACGGTTCTTCATTCTCGCCTCGGTGCGAGCATAAGCTCTAACTGCTACGGTTGAGGCCGACGGGTGCTGTCATTCTTGATTCTCGCTGTTGTTGTCTTGGTACGTTGTTGCCGACGTTCTTCTTTGTTGTCGACTTTCTTCTTTGTGGTCATTGCCGTCGTTGTTGATGTGGTACTGCTTGAGGTTGGGGTTGATATTGAATAGCCACAGTGGTTGGGCATGGCACGGCTGGTTCGGCCTTCCGTTACTCCCGGCGTATCCATGGGCAATCATTAGCATAGTGGCCCTTCACACCACACTTAAAACAACTGCCACTGCCCGCTAAGCACATTCCTTTGTGAAATTTTTGACATTTTGGGCAAGGAAGAGCCCTCATCTGCTCTTGTGGACCTCCCATTGGAGGGAAAAGACCGCCTTTTCCATCCCCGCCTCGAGGTGCCACGCCTCGCCATGGCGCTTGTTGTTAACGTTTCCAAAATTTCCTCGGTTATTGGTATTAAAATTCCCTTCCCATTTTCTCTTACCCTTGTCCACTGTATTATGTGTCTGAGCTTGTGCTGGCTTATCCTCTGGCATAGCTGCCTCAATATCCAAAGCCCGACCAAGAGCTTCAGTGTATGTCAAATCTCCATGACTGGCGAGAGACATCCTTATCTCTGGCCTTAGACCAGATCTAAACTTTTCTGACATTTTCATGTCCGTGCTCACTTGATCAGGAGCATATCTTGACATATCGCAAAAGGTGCGATCATACTCCGTCACATACATCTTTTCCTGTTTCAAATTGAAGAATTCATGCTCCTTCCTCTTCCTATAACTTTTTGGGATGTATTTCTCATACATCTCCCTCTTGAAATCCTCCCAAGTAAAATCATCCATCTGTTCTGGTGTCAAAGTTTTCCTTCTAGCTTCCCACCAGAAGTCAGCAGGTCCAATGAGTTGGAAAGTAATACATGACAGTCGCTCTTGCGCTGTACATCGAATAAAATCAAAAATTCTTTCCATGGTTCTTATCCATTGTTCTGCATCGTCCGGACTTCCCTTTCCATTAAAAGAAGGTGGATTCTGCCTAAGGAAAAGTTCTTCTATTCTACGATCAGGTGGAGGTGGGGGTGGTAGTGGTATATCCTCATCTTCCTGTAGTGGAATTCTGCCCCTTCCTCTACCTCTTCCTCTTCCTCTTCCTCTACCTCTTCCCCTAATTCCCTGCTCAGGATCTCGTCTAGGCGGCATTCTGTTATTTAAAACATATAATTAACATCACATATCATTTTCACAATTTACACATTTATAACATCATCATATAATCTTATCATAAAACAGCTTTAATAAAACCATCCATCCTTGTCATACTCATTTTTGCCGCAAAAGCCCATCTAGGGTCATCATGCATATATAAGAAAATTTGCCTCAAAGAGGACCGTTATGTACAAGTCGTCAACACAAAAGAAAGTCACGTACATATTGTGGCACTTCTTCTAGCTTAACCCTCGTCAACTAATATACTAGATTACATAACGTTACAAAAATACTATGCTTCTAGTTCTATCATTATAGCGTTACTATTCACACGTGCTCGTACTCGAGATGGTCCTGCTCCGTCATCCCCGATGACATGTATATCACGTACTGGACTATAGTCATCTCGAGGATCAGACACCCTCATGCGTGCCGTCTGAGGATATGGCGCTGCTGGAGGCGGTGGCGCCATCATCGGTAGTAGGACCGGGAGTGGAGATCGTGATGGATGTCCAACCGACAGTGGGGGAAAATGTAATAACCCGTAGTTTTTAAAAGCCTAATTACGATCTTTAAAACCCGTAAAATAAAATTTTGCCGTGAAATCAAATCACATATGAAATCAAGTACGATTTCAATTGTTTACAAGGAATAATTTCCTGTTACACACTCACTCGAAGTTAGTGAATGAAAGAAGTCGAAAGTATTAACCTCTATCGGCAATACGTTTTTAACGTCGAATGCATATCGACTATGAAATGTCACGATATTTCTTAAGCAATCAAGCTTGGAATTACATTCCATTATTAATGGAATATTTTTATAATGAGATTACAGTATTTATGACCATTTTAAAATGAGTCGATCGTAACGTTTGAGACGTTTTCAAACGTCAACGCTTTAGAGATAAGATGAGCGATGGTTTTAATGATCAAGAAACTTTAGGAAATTATTTCTTATGATATTTTTATGATATTACAGTACCAATAAGCATTTAATTAATGCTTGAACTTTTGAATTAATAAAATATCAAAACTATTTGAAAACCCTAATTCTTCTAATTAGGGTTTTTTCGAAAATAAATGTCCTTTTAATTATCCTATGCTATTAATTGTCATTTAAATTATATATCAAGGTGCACAAACTTATGAATGACATGAAATAAAATTTTTAAGCTATGACCCAACCAAATGGCCGATAGCCATTTATTTTGTGCATAAGTTAAATTATTTTCTTCTCTTATGTTATTTAATTAACCTATGATATTAAATATCATCTAAATCATAAACTATGATTTATATATCTATGATTAGCATGAAATAAGAATTTTAACCTAAGGTATGGCCTAAAGGCCGGGAGCTATTTCTTTTGGTACAATGTTGAATTAATTCATCTTCTCCACTCTTATATTACATATATATATATAATGAATATATATTCAGATTTTGTGGGAGTCTTTCACTATATATGTATATGTATTTTAGCTATTTCCAAGATATCTTGTGTAAGCACTAATGATTGGGAACCCATTAGTGAATAAACTAGTAATAAAATTTGAAGAGTCTCATGTGTGTATTGGGGGAGGGGGACCGAGAATGAGAGGCTATAGGGGGGGTCTTGTTTCAGTTTTTATTTCATTTACACTCTACACTCAAACACACCACCCTCATATCTCTCAAAATCTCCCATCTCTCTAAAAAAAAAAAAAAAAACCATTCTTCTTCCCCAAATTCCAGCCAAAAATCGAGAGCTTCACCACCATTGTCAAGCTTGATCTTCTTCTTCTCTTCTTCCCTACTACACCTCCATACCTTGTACTTTATCCACTAATCTATATCATCAAGGTAGGATCGATCAAAAGCTTGGTTTTGGTTATTAAAGTTTTCGAAAATTTTGAAAAGGGGATTTAATTCTTGCATGTGTTCTTGATGATCTTAGTTGGTAGTCTTGTGCCATTGCATGTATATAAATGATGAGAAAAAGGGTAGACATGTATTCTTGTTTTCAAATGTGTTGCATGTCTAATTTTTGTTCAAAAATTTTCGAAAGCAATGAGTATATTGTGTACCAAGATTGTGTAGTATGATGATTTGAGATTGTTATATGTTTTAAAAAAAATTCGAAACATATGTGAAATAAATTGTGATGGCCGAGACTTAAAGGTATGAATTAGAGCATGAAATTATGAACTATGATGCTATATATATGTCTATAGTATTTGTTTGGAATTTTAGAAAAATTACATGCTATGGTTGTTCTTGAAACCGAGGCATATACAAATATTTGAAGGAATGCATGATTTTATTTTTATACATGCAATGGGATATTATTGATTTATGATGTGTTGAGAATGCATATGATTTATTTGAGAATTTTTTTTAAAACACCCTTCCTATTTTATTTCATAAAGACCGAAGCATGTATAAATATATATAAGTGGATGTATGATTTTGATTTGTACATGCAAAGTGGAATTATTGATCTATGATGTATTGAGAGTACATACAAATTAATTGGGAATTATTAGAAAAACTCTTGCCAAAGTTTTGAAATAACCGAACATATATATATAAGTATATGTTAATGAATCATTTTTATTTGAAACATGCAAGAACATATAATTACTCTATGATGTTATAAAAGTCTATAGTGATTTAATTGGAATTTTTGAAAAATTCTATCTATTATTTTTAAAAAGAGCCGAGACATGTATATATTTATATATTAGTGTGTGAATTTATTTCATGACATGCAATAGCATATTATTGTTCTAGGGTGTGAACTATACACTATATGTTTTAGTTAGAATTTTGAAAAATTCTTATGTGAAATATTAAAAGAACCGAGGCATATATGTATATATATATTGATGTATGATCTTGGTTTGTAACATGCAATGGTATATTATTGATGTTGAGTATGTTTTATGCATCCTATGTTTTGTTTGAATTTTTAAAAATCAATTACAATTTTTATTCCAATAAACCAAAAGCTTTGAGCTAAAATTGGTGATGAATAAAATTGTTCTTGGTATATTTTATGGTGTTACATTGTTACACTATGATGGATAAGCATGTCATAATTGTTTGGAAATTTTATAAAATTGTTAAACATGTTTAGTGAAAAGGCCGAGAGTTAATATATCATTTACATGGTATATAAATGTCATAATATGGATTATATGACATAAGTATGTTATAGACTAATATTTGGACCTTATGTTAATTTATTGGAATTTTAGAAAAATTATTAGGCATTTATTTTATAAATGCCGAGACCTTGTTTTAAAAATAGGGTGATGATTGAACAATGCCTAGTTGATCTTATGACATATTAATGACCATAGTGTATATTAATACACTATATATTATTTGAAAAAAATTTAAACATCAATTGGTAATTTTTAATAATTACCGAAGAGTTTTAAGAATTTTTAAGGATTTTTAAATCCTTTTTAATTAAGTTTACTAATAGATTATATGTCTAAATATTATTTTAGACATATTTGGAAAATTTTCGAAATTATTTAAGTTATAAAACTTAAAATAGCCGTGAGCTATTTTTAATTTCAAATAAGGATTTTAATCCTTAAAATCATTATTTATAATGAATTATATGTTTAAAATTTCTTTTAAACATATTAAAACAGTTATAAAAGAAATCAATTAGAAATTGATTTTCGAAAAAAATTTAATACTAAAATAAGACTTAGTAATTAAATTACTAAGAAAAGTCAAAATTGTTGACTTTTGAAATCAACGTACGAAAGACATTCGATAAATACGCAAATATGCGTAAGACGTATCATTTGCTAATGATATCACGTTAATATGAAAAGGTTTCATGTTTAAAGTCATGAAATCGAAAAACGTGAGAAAACGTTGGACCATTTACCAAGAGAGGTAAATTGGTCATTTTCAACACATATCTCGTTTCTATCGAAGGACGAGAAATGTTAAGTTGATACACGTTTGAGAAACGAATTAAATTCATTAAGGAATTCAATTCACGTCGATATGAAATATCGAATTTGATTATAGACTTTGTAAGTCTCGAACTACGTAAACGACGTACTAAAGCATCCTTTTTATATAAAGGTGTGGACGCTGACGCACCAAATGAACGCCGACGAGTAAGGAAAACGTTAAAGACGAACAATAATTTCGGTGGGCTTTATTACTAAAAGTAAAAACTTTGTCGCCCTTTTCAACCGCCTTTGTTTACGATGCTTTTCAACTAATGCTAAAATTCTTTAAATGATTACCTGCCAAAATGTTTACGTTTTGTGTATCGTATCCTATCCATGTATGACGTGATGTTGATGGGTTATTCCCAACTTATGAATGAAAATCGATATCGGATCCTATGCCCAAGGCTTATACCGCTAGGATTAAAGTGTACATGGTATGGTGTCTTTGTAAGGACAATTCACGGCGGTCACGGGGTCGTAGAAGGCCTCCTTCACGACTTTCGACTATGATAACATGATGGAATGATAATAAGGGATATGGATCACGTACACCAAGAAAATGCTTGGCCAAGCGACTTTTATAAACTCATGAAAATATTTTAGTAAGCACAAGGCATTTTCAAATAAAACCCTTGTGTCTTACCACTAAGTTGGCAGAGTAATTAAACGAAAATGAAATGTTTTCGGCATAAGTCCACTGGGTACAAATTTTGTACTTAGCCCTGCATGTTTGTTTTTAAATGTGCAGGTTGAGCTCGGTTGCTGACGATGGAGGAGTGTTGAGAAAGCCATATGTCCTTGATGTTCATTAAGAATGGATAACCTTGAATACATATCGTCATATATGTATTCACACACTTTCCGCTGCAACTCTGAACTGTTTTATTTTCATGTTGGATATTATAACAAAGTGAACTATGAAGTCCTTCAGATCATTATATCCTTTGGATCTGTTGGCTAAACCCCTTTTGAACTAAAACGTTATAAGTGTTTGTTTAAATCTTAAGTTCTATATTCTCATATGATATGTCCTATCACGACAGTTGTCCGTATCTTTGAATACTATTCCTAGTATTAGTCCGCTCACTCCGGGTCATTCGGGGTGTGGTCGTGACAGAAAAACAGGCATTCCCAGAGCTCTCGGTCGTGCTGCCCTCTCCACATGGGCAAGTCTACCCTCATCATCCAGATACCTGGGCACCACAGGATCGACTTCTCTCGGGACCTCCGTATACAGCCACTCTGGCGAAACATCGCGCCAAGTATACTCTATCGGGGGAAGATAAGGTCCTCTCGGTGCAATTCTATACACGTTGTAGACATAGCTCAGATGACTGATAAACCTCGGTAGATCTGCAATCAAATCATAATTACCGTCAACGCAATAGATATAGTCACCCGACACTTCCCTAGCATAGTCTTCCCAATCACACGGTAGTAGAGTCAAGAGACGCTTAACACCGTCGAAATCCGTCAAGCCATACTCATGTGCATCCATCCAGTGTCGGAGATAATGCATCAAAACTCTCCAAAGTCACACCCCAAAGACATTCCATAAGTACGGTATGCTCGAATTACTTCCTCGGCGTAGCTCTCGCCCTAACCTTCTCTTTCGTGCGACGTGGCGTCTCACCATCTCGCCACAGACAACACTAGCATAAGTCAATCTCGATATATCGATAAATGATAAGATAACTTAAACACATCTGTTAAGCAGATATGATAAACTGGATATATCTATTAAGCAGATAAAACAATCCAAACACATCTGATAAGCAAATAAATGTTATCAGGAAAGGTTCTCATATACAACACACGTCATAGCTTTCTTTACATTACTGGGAAGCTTACTATCTAGTAGCATTCCGAAATTCTTATCATACTATAAGGTTCTCATTCTATGTAAATCATAGAACTAACTTCAACTGATTCTCATAAATTCTGGAGAAGGAATCAGGGATTTGGTCCTTCATAAAAAATAAAGTACGATAGAAGTACGTAGGCGAAAACCGTTCAGAATTGGAGTTCAAATGAAGAGAACGGGCGAAAATAAAACATCACAAGAATGCGGTTTAAGCACAGTGCCGAGGTCGAGGTCGCCGATGCCAAGTCGTGATGTCGAGTTGAAGTCAAAGTCGTCGGGTCGAGTCGTAGAAGACGAAGTCGAAGTCGAAGTCGAAGTCGAAGTCGTAGAAGACGGTCGAGTTGTGAAGGCGAGTCGAGTCGTGAAGGCAAGTCGAGTCGTGAAGGCAAGTCAAGTCGTCGTCGTGAAGACGAGTCGAGTCGAAGTCGTGAAGACAGTCGAAGTCGTGATGACGAAGTCGAGTTGAAGTCGTGAAGAGGAAGTCGTAGTCGAAGCCGAAGTCGTACGTGCCGAACTCTCATTGTTTTCGTTTAATCCTTGCGTTCGTTCTCGTATCGATCTTTTGCTTTCGATCTCAAGATGGAATGAAGTTCTCAAGTCCATCTTTACTTTTGTTCTCATAATGGGAGGAAATTCTTACATTCATACTTCTATGTTCTTTCGAAATAAGTGATCATGCTTCTTATATCGTCTATGTTCTTTTGGGATAACATATCCATCATTATACATAATTGAACTTGAATGGATTTGGTTATGAAAACTTGAAAGTTTTATTCAAGATTCATAACATATCTTATTGTAAGCATGCCTTACTTGAATTTTGCAAATTCAACATTTCATCCTTGGCACATTATACCCATTATCAATCATAGGTATTCATTTCTAACTTTAATTACTTTACATAGCTTCCATTCCCAACATTATTCATAACTTCCCTTTCCAATCATTTTCATTACTTTCATTGATTGAAAAGAATGATTTCAAAATAAAGTTTTCAAATTTCCTTTCAATCCTTTTTTGTAACTTTCGTTTCAATCAACTTCATAACATTTCTCCACTTTTGCTTTCAAAACACGATTTCAATCTTTTTCATCATTGAACTTTTCACTTCAAAACTCGAGAAGAAATCATTTACCTCATTCCGGTTGAGCTTGATGTGATGGAGTGTTGAGCATAGTCAGCTGATTTCTAGAAGTCTAGTGACTCAATCTAGACTCGACTTTGGAATGAGGTTTTGGATTCAAAGAGCGAACTGCTCTGATACCACTTTGTAACAGCCCTCTAATCATAAGGACGGATTAACGAGGACTAATACTTGGAACAGTAATCAAGGAACATGAAAGACAATTAATCATAGACTTGTGGGACATAATTCAAGTAAACTAAGAAGCTTCAACCATTAAATACAAGACACACATAATTTACATATGGAAAGAGACCTACAGATCCTTAACAAAAGATTCAAATGATCTGAAGGAATTCAACTGTCAACATCAAAACATAACTTAGTTCTATTGCAGCGGAAAAGCATGTGAATACACATATGACGATGTGTAGTCAAGGTTTCTAACATATCATTATCAAAAGGGGTCTGACAGCTCAACACACCTCCATCCATCATCTGCTCAACCTGCACATTTAAAAACAAACATGCAGGGCTGAGTACAAGAATGCACTCAGTGGACTCATGCCAAAATATTTTATCAATTTTAAATTACACTGCCCCATAACAGTAAGACACAAGGGTTTTATTTGAAAAGGCCTTGTACTTACTAAACATTTTTATCATTTCATAAACATTAGTCTGGTCAGACATATTTTCTTTGTATGTATGATCCATATCATTTCCTCTCCTCATAACATTTCCATTAACGCCGTAGAAGTAGGCCTCCTTCTACGTCGCTGTGACCGGCCGAGAATTGTCCTTTCGGCACTCAGTCACCATTATGTGTACACGTTAATCCTGGCCAGATATAGTCCTTCCGGTATAGGATCCGAATTCGATTTCATTCATAAATTGATAGCAAACCAACAAATTCATAACATTTCATGGATAGGATACATATATAAAAACATAAACATTGGTGCAGGTAATTAAATAAATCATTTCATCATCATTTCTTACAAATTAAAGCATCGTAAATAAATCATTTGATAAGCATTTTATCATTTAAAAGTATAGTAAAGCCCACCTGGACTGTAGACTATCTTATTTCGATTTCTTTCTTCTCCAATTTGTCACGTCCGCTTCCCACCTTTACTTAAAAACTAATTTAGTACGTCGGTCACGTTTTTCGAGAATGTCAAAGTTTAATTTACCAAAGTATTGTGCTGTAGGAGTTGAAGTTATCTATTTTACTTTGGAAAATATGATGTTTGATTTGAGCTTAATTGATGTATTACTTGCTTTCTTTACTATCCTCTGTTCTTATATGGTTGCTACTAATGCTCTGGCTGAGATGGTATTCCTGCAGGTAAAGGACTATGGATAGTCCATTGTCGACCGAAATACTTCGTGCTCACGACGTTAAATTGAGGACTACATGGGAGTTCACCCACGGATTTTTATTTTCTTTTTCTTTCTTTCTCTTTTTGCTTGTTTCGTTGTTCTTTGATCTATCTGTTGTCTCTGTTTTAGTTTTGCTCGTAATTTGACGTCATCGCAGTGAGATGAAGCCGTGATGCTCCAACTCTACACAGACACATTCGTCGATTATC
Source organism: Salvia rosmarinus (assembly GCA_036937905.1). Taxonomy (NCBI): domain Eukaryota; kingdom Viridiplantae; phylum Streptophyta; class Magnoliopsida; order Lamiales; family Lamiaceae; genus Salvia; species Salvia rosmarinus. Next base: position 25,249,201 of record CM072818.1, on the reverse strand, counting down.
GTGAAGTATCATCCTCTTTGGTCATTTGAGCTTTTAATGTTTGAAGCTTGGGGACGATGCTCGATTTAAAATGTGGGGATGTTTACTACTGCTCGTGTGCTTATCTTATCTATTTGTATGCTTAATGATGTGCTCTTGTGCTTATTTTGATTGTTTGGACTTAAGCTTTGTCTATGCGAGTAAGTTAGGATTTTGATTTGTGCAACTGAACTCTGTGGTATTGGTCAAATTAATTTTGAATTTTCGAGACTTTTGGTGATATATGATTTGAGTGTAATGTGAATTGACGAGATTGTGATTGATAGAAAATGAATAGGGGAAAATTGATGTGATTTGTCCGGCTAATGTTAGAGGTAGTGTTAACATTGTGATCGTCTATATACTTGTCTCCTTTTATATATAAAAAAAATGGAAGAGAAAAGAAAAAGAAAAAGTATGAATTTGTTTTGTTGAGATTGTTGAAATGGAGGATGGGATTCTGTCCCTCTTTCTCGTAAATTGAGAAATGGACATTGGAAACCACGATAGGAGACTCGATTTCATCGAGAGTTTACCTTTCGAATATTGTTCCAAAATCTGTTAAAACATTCTTTGTGTTTTAAAAAGGAACTTGTTGCTAAAGATGACCACATTAGTTAGTTCACCCCTAACGGAGAGTTGGGTCTGAGCAGAATTTTCCCTTTTATTTATTGGAAATCATTTGCCGTCCTAGATTTATTTCACATTATCTTTGAATACGTAAACACCAAGTGTGGGGGAAAAGCAATAAGGTTTGATTGATTAGAATAAGAGTTGAGTTGCATGAATTATCGTCCCTACTCTTATTAGTATAGACTTTGTTTGAGGACAAGCCAATGGATAAGTGTGGGGGAGTTGTTTGGTATGAATTTGTGCTGATTCTTGGTATTGTTTTACATGTCAGTTTTACTGGTTTGTCCTATTTATGCCGTTGGTTTGATTAATATTTATCGATTCGGACGTTTTTCGTTTATTTCGATGTTTTTTAGAGAAATGGCATAAAACAGGATGAATTGGGTCTGCCAAGAATCAAGTTTATTGAAGAGCATCGCGATAGGAGTTCATAGGCGGCGCAGTCGCAATTCGGATATCGGACGCGAGAACGAATAAACGTCAAGTCGCGCACGCGCCAAGCGCCAGCGCCAACACCCCAACGTCCGCACACAGACGCGCGCGCTCGCCCGTCGCCGCGGCCAGCGCCGGCTCACTCCGGCGCGCTGGCAATTTACCTCGCTGCGTTGAGTGAGCACTCGCTTCGCCGCCGATGCCCTCGCCAGGCCAGATTCGCATTCAGTAGCGGCATCTCGGCGCCAAGCCCAACCGGCGCTGATTGACGCGCTTCGCCGTGCCTCGCCGGCGCCGCTCGCCTGCCGCGCTTCCTCGCCCTTCGCCAGCCTTTCGCCGCCGAGCTTCGCCCGCTGCGGCGCCCGCTTCACGCCGCCAAGACAAAGACGCCTCCCGTCCGTGCCTGAAGCCGCGCCATCGCCTTTCGCCCGCCGCCCCACGAGGCCGCCGCCACACCTCGCCTCGCCCGTGCACACCTGCGCTGAAGCCAGCGCCCGCTCGGCCAGCCTTTCACCAAGCTCACATACAACAAGACGCTTACAACAGACTTCTCCGCGACGCTTGACCCCAACCGGCACTTGGTTACCAGCTCCGCAACACTCCATCACCCCGCGCTCGTTGGCCTCCAACCGGTGCTCATTTCCCATGCAGAACACATTTGTAACCGGCGTTCATTCCGATCCGGCGTTCACTTTCAAATCAGAACGTTTTTTGAGCCGGCGCTCACCTTGAACCGGTGCTCATCCTCATTTATTATATATATGCGCGTTAGGTCAGATTTTTACCGCTCACTTCTTCAGTTCTTGTTCGCGGCGCCTCTCGCCATTTTCTCTTCAGCCGCGGCGACACCAATTTTTCGGGAGCTACAACCGATCGCAACTCAGATAAATCTTAGTTTAATTTCTGTTTTCTATTTTGATCGAATAATCTTATTTATCAATTTATGCTTTGGGATTTCTCTGTTTTATTGGATTCAATTCATAGTGACAGTGGATTGGATTTTCATGTTCCGTTGATTTACATTGCGTAATGATTTCCTGCTTTCGATTAATTCATGTTCTTGTTGGATGATTGATGATTATGATTCATTTACAAGTAGACTTAGATTAGGGCTTGACGAACCCTAAGAATAGGTTTGCTATTGCTTTTATTTATCGCTTTGATTTATTGCTTTCGTAGTTCAACTAGGGATTGACAACCCCTGGTTTAGATTTATTGCTTTATTAGTTTAGCTCGGGATTGACAACCCCTAGCTTAGGTTGCTGTTTATTTTCCGTATTTCAATTCTTGCATGTTTCAAAACCCTCGCTGGTATTAGTATGTTTAGGATTTAATTGCTTTATGTGTGCGACACGAACAATGACCCTGTTAAGTTTTCCTTGAAAGACGACTTGGGTTAACTTATCACGCTACAATTACCTCGTACGATTGCGAGTGAATTTGAGTGTGTTTTTAGCTCGATCAAAATCTTTTCTCACAAAGAGATATTCTAATAATTTCAATCGTTTTACACGTATTAGTGTATTTATTCAACGTATACCTCAACATTGATCACATACTAACGTATTTCACACGTTTAAACTTAAGTCAACGTTTTTTACTTTTCTTAACATATTTTTCGAATTATTCCCATATTTGATAACCAATTTCCATATAAATCGATTTCCAATCGATTTCTTATCAAATAATCCTAATTCTCGATTTTTCACGTTAATCAACAAACATGATCAATATTTTACTAAAGTGTGATCTAACTTGTACATTACATATTATTTTTCATATCTAACGTCATTTAACATAACGTTTCGTCGTAAACATAGTATCTATATTTCTAAAATCCCATAAATTCTTAATAGGTCTAAAATATATTCTAAGCATATAATATATGGTTTTTCTTGATAACAAGAATTTAAAACCCTAACTCCTTAAAACAAGCTCACGGTCCTTATACAATTAATTCTCAAACTTCTTCCAAAATTTCTTATAATTTCACATATTACACTATATTATCATAGGATCATTAATATGTAATAACATTAGCTATAGAAAAATTGGACATCATTATTCATACAATATAGCTCTCGATTTTTTTTTAACAATTAACCAAACATTTTTCTAATTTTTTTATAAATTCACACAATACCTAATCATTATCATATATCACTAATACATCATAATATCCAACAATTTCAATTCATATATCAACATTCCAACTCTTAGGCCTCTCGATTTTTCTCAACATATGAACATACATTTTTTTTTTTAAATCTAGTAAATTCACATAGCACTTAATTAAGGCTCTAGATCAATAATATGCTATAATACCACTTAAACATAATTTGTACATAAACATATAAATTACAAAAAAAATTCGGTAATATCATAACTATTACATATGATTTTTAAAAATTTCTAATAAATCACAATGAGCTCCTTTACTATTATATATCATTAATCCATTAACAATTTAAACACTAAAATTTTCTATCACTACTATAAAAATTATAACATGTTTAGCCTTTAATTAAAACACTACATATGTTCATTCTTAACATAGTAAACATAATTAACAAATCACTAAACATGATAACATAATTTCTCATATTTGTAGCATTAATAACATAAACATATATATTAAAATCCAACGGTTGAAAATCGAAAATTTTAACGATATATAAAGCTCATTCGATTCCTAACCTTTTAACCGGCGTCAATTTGTAGTGCAAAGGTTTTTGTATCAAGGTTTGGGCTATTAAAAATGAAGAACACTCTTCTTTTCTCTCTAAATACTCACGGTACTTGTGTTTGAAATGAGAAGGATATTTTGCTTTATTAACTATCACTTAATACACACACAAGCAAAAGGAATAAAATGACTAATACACTTAATTCCTTGACCATTCCTCTCGATCCAAACACACACATACAAGGCAAGACAAATTTTTCTTTACTTTGTGACTCATCACTATAAGATGTCATCACTTAACCATAGTAAATGATCTTACACATCAATGAAACAAAATAAAATCCTACTCCTTTTGATCCATGCACGCCGGTCCCCTCATTGCACAAAGGAGGAGTTTTAATTTCTTTTGTCCTATACCAAAATATAATATCTAAGCATTTACTACGTGGAAGTCAATTATTCACAAGAGTTCAAAACTTTCTTCCTACCTCAATCTAGTCAATATACACGGCTACTTCAAGCCTTTGTACAATCCAATTGATCCTCCATTTAATTTCTTGTTTTATGTGCAATAATATCCTATTATAACATTTACTACAATACATGATGGAAAGATAGCAAAAATTTCAATTCAATAAGTCCTCCAATACTAAACCCACGGCACTTTCATTTTCTAAGTGCTAAACATTTTATTCTCTTGCTATTTATAGATATATAACATAATATATGTCTTAGGTGATAAATTAAATCATAGAAAAAATAATTAAAATGATTCATGTGTCAAAACCCTAATTTTTGAAATTAGGGTTTTCGAAAATCTCATACTTATTCAATAATTATTCCTTAATCCTCTAGCATTGTTTTAATGATAAATAATGCTCTTATTTCCTAAAATAATCATAGAAATTTAAATATTATAATTCCTCAATCGTTAGACTTAGTTTTCGATTCGTCTCTAAATGTTGACGTTCGAAACGTCTCAAAGCGTTAATAATCGAACCATCTCAAAAAGTTCGTAATAAAGTCGTAATCACTTTATTAATCCATCTCATTAATAAGGGAATCTAATTCTAAGCTTTGTCACTTAGAAAAATTTACGTAATATTAACTACCGATATTCAATCGACGTTAATATATTACTGCCGAAAGAATTATATAAACTATATTCCTTGATTCACAATCATTAGTGAATATGATATAAGAATTCATTATATCATAATTAGTCGAAATCCATATTCGATAAGTTACTAATTCAATTTTCGCGGCGAACCCTAATTTACGAATTTTAATTATCGTAATTAGCCTTTAAAACTTAGGGATATTACAAATTCCTAGTTCCAGACACTGTTGAGGGCATCGAAAGGCTAGAAGATGCCCGAGAGGGAAGTGCATCAGGCATAAGAACAGAATCCCCAGATCACCAGCCAAAAGAATTGTATCGTCTGAGCAGTTGTTCTCATTAGCCATTAATGGTTTTGGGTAAGTTTCATCCTGAGAGGGGTTGTAATGCACACCCACTCTCTCCAAATGACATGTGGATCTTCATTTTATTTTGATTTAATTAAATAAAAAATAGAATCTAACTCAACCAAGGTTAGAAAATGGGCCCACTACACAAATAAGGCTTCCCACGGAAGCTAAATGTCGTATGCCGACTTCCGCATCTCATATACCGAACAATCTAAACAATCATCGACAATTATATTCTAATGGACAATTATAACTTTTGAACTTCGTTCTTCCTGTGAAAGCTACTGCTAAATTAACTGAATTAAATATTTAAATATCTATAATAAATCATATTACTATTTATTAATAAAGAGATTATTAATAAAATTAAATATAATTGTCTAAAATGTAAAATAATTTGGAGAATTTATAAAATTTCAATAAAAGACGAAAATGTTATAAATATAAATAAATATTTATAAATTATTTTACAAATTAATTACCATAATTTACAATTACAAAAGAAGTCATTATAATTTCAGTTTCATTTCTTAAAAAAACAATTTTTTAAATTATGAAATAACTATTTTATCACCATATTTCATTTTTTTTTTTATATCATGGGGAACCCGCACAATTACCTTAGGTGCAAGACTCCAGAAACCTCACGCCTCAAGCAATAGCGCAAACCACACAGGATAGGTAAACCACACTTGGAAAACCAGGTGTGTGACTCAAACCCATAGAGGCGTTTGGTGGGGTTCAACCGCGGCTCCTACCATACGAACCCACCTTAACCATCGGCGTCCCTAGGACCATATTTCATTCATTTTTTTTTTTGATATCACGAGAACCCGCACCGCTACCTTATGTGCGTCTTGAACCCCACGGTCGCAATGGAATAACTACAAACCACATGCGACAGTGTGAAACCATACAAAACAAGGTGTGCGATGCGCCAAACCCGGGACCATATTTCATTCTTTTTTGACCATATATTTACTCCATCTTCGTGCCCTAAAGACAACAAAGCAGAGACGTGTGAGAGAGGATTACACACCCATTCACTTAGTCTGAGTGTGCGGCGTGCGAAGAGAAAAGGTATGGTTAGACGAGGAGGTGGAGGAGGAAGCTGGCACGTCATCGTTTTGCTTCTGGTGTGTGCGGCACTTTGTGTGAGATCAGATGGGTCGGATACAAATACAAGGTTGGAGATCCGTTGCCGCTCTATGCCAACAAGGTCGGAACATTTCACAAGCCTAGGTCAGTACTTTTCTTTATGTGTTGGAGGTTTTTCATTTATTTGGAAATGTGTTGATTCTAAGTTTTGTTGATGCGCATTGGATAATTTTTTTTGTGATGTGCAGAATTTTCCAAGGAGCAAGGGGTTTTTGTCGACAGATGTGATAAAGAAGGCCTTCAATGCCACTGAAGAGAATTTTACTCGTTTAGTGAAGAGATCATTGTCAATCAAACCATAGATTGCTTCGGTTGGATCTTGTTGCTTGGTTGGTGCAATTCAGACGACGAATTGTATGTGGCAAACTTGGGAGATTCAAGGGCTGTTCTTGGTCGCAGAGGTTTTGATGGAGAGAAGAAGTAAGTGGCAGAGAGGTTGTCCACAGATCATAATGTTTCGTTCGAAGATGTTAGGAGGGAGGTTGAAGCGCTTCATCCTGATGATTCACCCTATGTGGTTTATTGTCGAGGATTTTGGAGAATCAAGGGAATAATTCAGGTAGTTTCTTCATCTATGTAGTTATTGAATGAGAAGCATTATGCAAATTTTAATGTATTAACCGAGTTCATTGACAATGATTTTGGCCATCGTCTTGCATTCTTTTGGTTGATCCTCATCAAACTTTATAGTGAGCGTGGCAAAATTAACTAATTTTTTGTATTTGACTAAGAGGTGCATCTTACCCCACAATCTATGTTTTATAGCCTCGTCCTTCTCTCTGAAATTAATATGTACTTGTTACTGTGTCTTGTATCTTGTGAAATGCCTTTGTCACTGCTCATATGGCTAGTTTTTCAGGTTAAGATTTGGTAGTCATTTGTTCTCTATTATCAAAATTTATAGTTAGAGATAATTGCAAAGTAGAATTATTCAATTCAATCCTGATCCAGGATATTGTAAACTGACCAAGAGATTTAGGTTCGAACAAAGGTACATGCGATTCATCAGCCTAATTTAACAAAGCAGAACTGCTGGCTGCTGTTATTCTTTCAATTCGACCCCTACTGCTCTACTTGAAAGAGCATTCCGTAGGAGTTGATTTTATCACATGTTTTGTTCAGATTTTCTTTCTCTTCCCAAATTTATATCTCGTCTATTTTTTTTTGTGAGAGGCAGTAGCAAGAGCACACAATTAGTTTATTTGCTAAAGAGTTATGTCTTGGTTACTCTTCCAGGATTCACATGCTCTGCCTCTTGCCATCTCATGTAGTTGAAGTTAAAGTAGATGCCTTCCGCACATGAGATGTACATGAAGATCGTAAAGCAAAGTGTTGTGATCTTGGTGGCTCTATAGTCTCCTGCCTTTCTTTTTGGCTATTTCGAAGATCCTAATGGCTTCAAAGAAGCTCATTACATTTAGGATCTATTTTTCTTTCTTTCCTTGTGATTTAGAGATATTCATGGTGGCTCGGTGAGATAAAGAGTTTGTCTGTCTATCTACATCTTTTTCTCTTTGTTTTATTCTTAATATTTCCTTTTGCAGTTTATTGACATGAAGCCAGATGTCATGAAAAGCTCTTAAATCCCTAATATATTTGTTCTCTCTCTTCAGGTATCTAGATCAATCGGTGATGTCTATTTGAAGAAACCTGAGTTTCACAGAGACCCGATTTTCCAACAATACGTAAATTATGTTCCCATGAATCGACCTCGTATGTCGGTTGAACCTTCCATTGTAACTAGAAAGCTGCGACCACAAGATGTGTTTATCATTTTTGCCTCTGATGGTCTATGGGAGCAACTCAGTGATGATGAAGCGGTTCAAATAGTTTCGAAGTACCCAAGAGCTGTAAGTGTCCATTATTTACCAAACCACCTTTATTTTTACTGTTTAGACTCATGCTTTATACCAGCCATGGCCTGCCAATCAACATAAATTTCTACAGTTTGAGCTCATGCTGTACACCATCCATCTCTTTCTCTCTCTCTCCCTCTCTCACACACACACACACAGTAAATGACTTCAAAATGTGATGTGTATTCACCTAGTAAATATTCTAGTTTATCGTTATTTTCTGACTGACTGGCTGCCACATTTCATATGACAATCAAGTTAATGGAAACAATTCAAAATTTGCTTGCATACGAAACGCGACACAAACTAACCCTTATGCACATCTCATGTTTAAATTTTGCAGGGAATAGCCAAGAGATTAGTTGTGGTTGCCATTCGGGAAGCAGCAAAGAAGAGAGAAGTGAGGTACAAAGATATCAAGAAGATCGAGAAGGGAATCAGAAGGCATTTCCATGACGACATTACTGTAATTGTGATTTATCTTGATCACAAAACGACTTATTATATTCCCAAGCATAAGCAAGGTACAGTTGGCTCTACTACTCCACTTGTGGATATCTATTCTCATAACTCAGATAAAGTGATAGAAACTTCTGGCGACAAGATTTTTCCCAATGTAGAGTCGCGAGCAAAGGTGCTATACTGAACGTCTTGAATTACTCTGATAGTAGAAAAAAATAGTTTTATCATGTAGACAGGTTTGGTGTATATAAATTAGAGTACAAAAGGATTCTAGCTAATTTTGAAACATAGGCTCTAACATCAAATACACATTCTTTTCTTTGTTTCTTTTTTGGTCTGAAATCAGTTATGGTCATCGTTTTTTGCTATCAGTGATACTGTAGTTGAAGTCACCTGCCTGATGCTTTTGGGTCTTTTGGGATGCTTAATTTTTGTATATTTTTGTCTTTCAAGGCTTCAGTTACTTGATTAACGCGCTTGTTCATTACTGTGTGGATCGCATTCTTTGACCTTTCAATTGTGAAACTGTTCAACTAGGCATGTCATGGAACTAATTATTAAATATTTGAGTTACTAGTAGCATTTGACGCTGCCTAAGTTGTAAATACCTGACTAGCTTCTAGTTTTTAATATAAGGCAAGGAAAAATGTTATCTTTGTAGACAATAATTTGGGTTAGCAGATCGTGTTTATGTATCAAGTCTTACAAAATTATTCACATTTCAAGGGAATTGGGGAATTCTGTTGACTAAAAAATTATTGCAACGGATTTAGTGTTGATATGTCTGTATTGAATAAATTACTTGGAATATTAAATAAATATTGTATTGATGTAATAGATTATTTTTCCGAAGTATTATTTGTCCTTGTCTCATTTAGTGCAAGAACATGGATTTCAATAATTAAGAAGCACACTTATCAAGAAAAAAGGATTTGAAGTTTGGGGAAGTCGACAATATAACGTTTTTAGAATTTGGGTTGAAAGAAGAAATAATATGTGTACTTATTTACCTACAGGGTAGTCGTCAAGGTCCCGAGCAGCAGAAAGCCCAGGAGGAAGCTAAAAGGTGGAATTCTCTGTTCCTTTATCTTAGTTTAACTCTATGTTACATGGACACGGGTATGGGTATCGGATACGGTGCGGATCCGAGTGTCGATACAATTTTAAGAAAATTATAGACACGGGGACACCGTCCTAAGTTCGGACACCGGTACGGGGATACGTCGAAAAGTATACAGCGGGGTAGAAGTTCAAAGTATAAATAAGGTTGTGGTAGTTGTCCCACATCGGAAAAAGTAGACTAATGTAAGGAGAAGTTGAAAGAATAAATGAGGGTAGTGATAGTTGTCTCACATTGAATAAAGAAGACAAATGCAAGCATGATATGCACTATAAAATGAGAAGCATAATGTGCATTAGGTTCTCGCAGCCACACTTTGCGTCTGCCTTGCAGCAGATGAGGCACGCCTTGCACCTAGGCGCCCCACACAAGTGTCTTTTTAAACCTTGCATAGCTCTGGATGCACCTCTTTTTTTCATAGAGTATCCGAGGTGAAATTGCAAGATCGGACATGTATTTCGTGTCCGTATCCGTGTCGAGTCGTGTCGACACGGATACTTCTACCCAAATGAAGTGTCCGAGTAACACAGGTTTAACTGCCATTTTTACTTGAATACCCTTATAGAATGTGTGTGTCTCAGAAGTTGTTCTCTAATGCTTTTTATTTTTTTAAAATCGTGATTTCATTTAGGGAGGCTGAGGAACAAAGAGAACTGATGATGACTCTGTATATGCCATATGTAAATAACACATTAGTACTCAAATATTTGCTCATATAATGGTTGAATGTTCCTTTAAAACATTTTTTCGGTGAAAACAATGAAAGTTAACCATCTTTCTCAAAATTATGCACAAAAGTTAACATAGATTGAGTCCTGATTAGAAGGTCTTGCTAAAATGGCCTCCATTGTGCTTGCCAGAATCTGACTTCTTTCTTATTTGTAGTCTTTTGTTTTTTCTTAATTAATAGTTAATATTTTGTTACTGATTTACTGGAATAACCATTTTTGTGTACGATTTTCAGCTTTTGCGAACAAAAGACATTTGAGGTTTCTACAAAGGGTGAGCTGCGCAGTGAAAAACTGCATGAGGTTTCATTATGCACAAATCTTGAACCAAATTGATTTGTTAACTCACTGTTTTCAACTAGGGCGTTTGCGTGATATAATCATTGAAGTACAGAGAGAGCGCATTTTCATTGCATAAGGTCAAACTCTGTACTTCAATAGCTCATGTTTACGGTCTCTCTTCCTATTTTAATTTTCTGCAGTTGTGGTGATATATTTTTTACTTTCTTTTTATTATCATTGTTTTTCTTATATTTTTTTGTGAAAAATAGATATTTGTTTATTTTTTTTAATGTTAATGATGGTTGTGCTAAATGTGATGAAGTTAGAATGTCTAATGTTTGTCTAGCATATGTAAATTGTTCCACAAAATCTTGCCTGATTGCTTGTATGATATCTGATCTATTTCTAGGCTCCAAGTCTTTTAGGATTATGCCTTAAATCAAGTAGGTCAAGTTAATTATTATATTTAAGAAATCTAAAATAAACCTTTTTTTGTTTTGTTTGGACAAGTGTATAGTCGATGATTTAGTTCACCAACTAAACTAGAATTATTTTTTTCTTTGTTAAGTTACCAAACGTAGAAAAGTGTGTACATTAAATGCATGCAATATTTTCCAAAGAGATGTGACAATACTATATGTTATTTGTGCTTTTAACCCCTTGATGTCAAATTTCAGTACATAAGCCAACGACAATTTAAGTGGCCAATTATCATAGACGTCGCGAAATTTTTAGAGCTACGGACACTGTAGGTTTTTCTTTTCCATACATAACTTTTTAAATTATTTAGTTGTGTGAGTTTGTTATATGCATCATGAAATATATCAGTTGAATGTTGCTGTAAAATTTAGAAATTATTGCACAGTGAATAACAACATGGTGAGCTAGTTATCTATTAATCAGATTCATATAATGTCAATGTAGAAAAACTAAGAATTCTCGAGATGGCTTATTAGTGGATTATTTTTTTAGACGTGATTATGTATTCCTTTTTAGGTAGTGCAATTTAATTAGAACGTAATAGTTATCTTACCATAACAAATTTTTGAGTGTTATATTTTGTGTTTTGAAAAATATTGTGTGTTTTTTTATCTTCACAGGAATAAATGAAGCCGTTGTCATGATGAAGTTAACCAAGAATTCCAATGTAGATAGGATGCTTTGGATCAAAGAGTTCGAAAGAAAATCAAAATTGTTGATCAATTGCTCACTTATCTAGACATTTTAAGTTTTTTGTAAATTGCAATTTTCATATTGTGTAATTGATTTTTATTGAATATTATCAAGTAAATTTTTTATATGATAGTCTTAATTATGTTTTGTATGATGTTTCGTTGAACTAGTTCAAATTATATCATATTTGATTAATATAAGGTATAATGAATAGTATTATATTCTAAATTGGACAATAACTATATAAAGTATCGTGCATACAATATATATGTTCTATCTACATTTAAATTTATTCTTATTCGTGAATAACAATAAATTTTCCAATTGCTAGTTATTAAAAAAAATTATTACCTACACATAAGTTATAGCATTTGGCCAAACATACAAATTGCCATGTATAATACACGTTATCATCCATATCATTTCCACCTCATCATTATACTTTAGCAAAAATATATTCATCCACACATAAAACGGCTCTACCTCCCCACAAGAGGAGAATAAGATTACTGATATAGCTGTCCGCAACGATTGTCGCCGCCTTTAGCGCTAGTGCTGCTCATCCCCACCCTCATCCTCACAGTCTTCAAGGCCAGGTAGCCTGTTGTCTCCGTTAACTCCGTCGCCATCTCCGATCTCAATTTCTCCATCATCGTGAGATTCCATGTCCATTTCGACGTCAGCCTCAACAACAACATTACCGTATGCTCCAAATTGCGATATGCATTGATTGTTTTCACAAACAACAACTATTCGATACAATATAGATAAAGCTCACACATATTTATATGATATACTAGATAAAACAATTGACATATATCAAGACATGTAGTACCAATGTTGCGGATCATATTTCTGGTTCACGATAAAAAATTATTTTGTATACAATCCTCAAATAAATTGACCTTCGCTTATCCAAGTATGTCTATCTTATAGGGCCTTCAGTCCCACAATTCCACGCAGTTACTCCAGAGTATGAAGGTGATTGTTATTTGGAGGCCAACTCTCGTGAACAACACAAACGCCTCAATTGAAGATGGTGAGTTAACAAATCAATTTGGTTCAAGATTTGTGCATAATGAAACCTCATGCAGTTTTTCATTGCATAACTCACCCTTTGTAGAAACCTCGATTGTCTTTTGTCCTTTGTAGAAACCTCGAATATATTAAAAAACAGAAGGCTTCCAAACTCATACTTTGAGCATCGACAACAAGCAAGTAAATTTAACAGTTCCAAAATTTTGAAGACTGAGAAGAAAGAATATAGAATAGTATAAATGAAACTAAAATGTACAACTTGTCTTTCAAGCTGCAAAATACCTCCTGGCTCTTTTCAATGACAGGTTCGCTAAACCCACTGACATGCTTAAATACAGGATTGCTCCAATCTGAGGAATTAGAAAGTATTATTAGGCTATGGAAAACCACGGGTGCATAAATTAGCAAAAATGATTGAGCATAGCAAATGACCTTATTCTTGAATGCATCCCATTTCTTACTCCATGCAGACTGCTTTGTAGGGATCAAAACAATATCAGTCCGTGTACTTTTTTCAATTTTTGCCGATGGAGTTGCAGAAGAAGTATCATATCCAAGACGCTTTCTCCTATTCGGATTGCCTTTTAATTCATCTTTCACAATGTCATAGCCCTTCTTCACAAAGTCAACAGGCTTTGCTTCTTTTAACTTGTGGAATGCTGATGACATCTTAGGAGACATTGAGGAAATACCAGACTTGACCCTGTCAAATATTGATTCAGTACCATCCCTAGATTCAGACTGTTGTTGATTTTCTTTTCCAGATGAAGCATTGCTTCCATCTTTATTGTTTGTGTTTCCACTAGCAGCGGTTCCATCTTCTCCTGTAGGTTTTTGTTTTCCAAAATCAAGTTTTTCTTTGACCTGAATAAAAATTAATGAGTTTGTAAATATGCTCATTCGCTGAATTAATTCAAAGAAAATAAAATGTTGTTATCTTATCCATGGAAATAAATTCAGACCTCCTCTTTTGCAGTTGAAATTTTTTCTTCTACATCAGCATAAACCTTCAAGAATGGAAGGGAATAGAAGTGTCATTATCAGTCAAATATGCATATAAAATGTGCAGAGTTTCTTACTCGATCAGTCATGGAGCGAGCTATAAAAGATGAATATTGACTATGCTACTACCCTTCCGACACAAAAGAAGTAATTGAACCTTTCCCCTTAGGAGAAATTCTCTCAATAATACTTGCAGTCCCCAATTTTTCCTAAGGAAAAATTCTAACATATTGATATTCATATATACATCACCACGCAGACAAAAAAAACTGTTGACCAAATTTTATTATATGACGTTAGAACTTGAAAACAAGATTAACAAGTCAGTAACCCCTTCCAGACATGCCTACCCACACACAATAGCACACACAGATGAAAACATGCACATAATTACAATTCATATTGTCCTCTACCTATCAGCTATTTCTGGATGGGTAAAGTAGTAATGAGCTTTTTTAATGCAAAATGCAAGAATCAAACTGAAAACAAAGGGCTAGAAACAATCTGCCCCTGCATGTAGCAGCCATCTAACAAGAATAACCAAACACAAGAAATGCACATGGTTCCTATTTTTACTTAAGCATGCCCTTTCTCTGAGAAAAGGCAATGGTATTTGCACGCCCCAGAAATAGTTCGAATATTGCGGGTGCTATTTGGTGTGTGCTGCCGCTGAACAGCCATAGTAATAAATACCTTTTTCGCCTTCACTTCAGCCTCCGTCAAGACACCATCTACACGCTTCAACAGCTGCTCAGTAGTCTCCCTTTTTCATTGCGTAACTCACCCTTTGTAGCAATCTGTTTTGACTCTCAATGAAGCATAAGACTGGTCTTGACCGCATCGAAAGGAATAGGTGCAATGGTGCTAGTGCCGCCAGCTACGGTGCTTGCATGTGTAAAGGGGCTTGTTAGGAGCAAGAAACCACATATAATTTAACATTCGTATATCTTCAAAACTGAACCAATCAAAACACTAAAAATTAAGGTAAATCACGACTCAATTAATTTTTATCGCTTTCATAGATAATTAAACATTCATATTGTCACGATATCATGGTATAATTAAACAGTGAGCAAAAATTTGAGCACTGAGGTATTATTTACATATGGCATATACAGACATATATTGAAGCACATAGTGAATGCATACTCAATCGTAAAACTGGAGCTGTCCTTTGGAGCTTGGATTTTGGGAAAATATATAAAGGTTATCATTCTAGTGAAAGATGTATATGCATTACTTTAACCCTTGTACTAATACCTTCTTATTTTCGAGATTTATGCTAAATAATTTGGTATCTACAGCTGCAGATTTTGAAAAACAAAAAAAAGGCACAAAGGATAGATATATATACAACCTCAAATACACATTAACAAAAAGCTTAGTTAAAGTGATAAAAATAATTCGAGGATAAATCAATTCATCTAATCTTGATAATAAACTAATTTGTACTGCCAAATTTCACGTTTTCTGGGGTAGATGTCAAGGTTATGTTCACACAAAGTAATCATGCTGCTCTATAGCTATAACAACTCTTAAGTTATATGCGGTTAGCTATTTACAGAAAATATTGTTCGTGACGTGTGTACATACAATTGAATAAGAAAAAGAAGTTAGCACCCATTTTCCTTCAGTTTGCAATCCAATTCCAAAGTGTTCCTCCGAATTGTATTGACCTTAATGGTAAAAGCATCTCTTTAGAAACTGTGTCATTTTGTCATCACTGTTATCTCTGAAAACAACAATATGAATGAGTTGGACTTTAAAATATCAGACATTAGCAATCCATATCTTAGTAAAGATTATTGAAACAAATAGAAACCTTTGATCAGTCCTGCAAGTCAAGGTAATGCTGATCATTTTTCTCAACTTGTCATAATTCATCTTGGTCCGAGAATAACCAAAAATAATGAAATTCTGCAGAAATAGAGCTATGAACAGTTCAACAACTTTATTCACTAATATAAACTCGAATACTTCTAACCATCAAACTAATAGCAAGCAAGGGTACCACATCTGGTAGTCAATCCTCACAATAGAGAGCAAAAAGAGCATGAAAAATCTTATTCTTTGCAAGATCGCCCGACACACAAACAACAATAATGCTTAGAGTAGAATCCACTTCTGATGAGAAACACACAACACTAAAGTGATCATTTCTAGATTAATTTTCAAACCTTCCTGCAATTTTATTGAAAATTTTGCATGCATAGCAAAAAACAACTCATACAACCATTAAAAATTCACATCAAGTATCTTGTTTTTCTAAATTCAAAATAATTCCTGTAACTCATAGAGCTTATGTATCATCAGAAAATCTAAGAAACCATAAACTTCATCAAAATTCAGACCACCAAAAATGCGATTATGTGAATCGAACAAAATTTGCATAAATGATTCACTAAACAGCCATAATGGTTGTATAAAAAAATCTTTTTTCACAAAAAATTAAAAGAAAAACAATGATAATAAATAAAATTAAAAAAAATATCACCACAACTACAGAAAATTTAAATAGGAAGATGGCATGAGCTATTGAAGTGCAGAGTCTGACCTTATGCAATGAAAATGCGCTCTCTCTCTACTTCGATGATTATATCACATGGAACATCACAAAATACCTTGCAAAAGATGTAAGAACAACCGCAGTTAGAGAATTATAAAAAACCTGTTACATTTTCACAGAACTTTCTTTATGTTTTTCGAAAAACACAATCTTCAAGCCATATACTCTACATGATTTGCAGTAAGAAAAAGACTTCTAAAACAAGCTCAAAACACAATTCTCCAAACAAAACTATAATAGCAATGCATTGATTCAGCTTTTACAAGTCCAAAAATTCAGCACCAAGAAGCATTCTTGTAGCTTTAAAACGCCCATGAACATATGAATTGAATATCCGAATATAACAGGCTTAAGCACTAATTCAGCATCAAATATCACAGCATAGGAAAAACGATTATTCTAACCTGAGATGAGTTCCTGCAGCATCTGATCAGAGTGCTCAACGGCAACGGCGACGATGAAGAAAGGACAACACGCCGGTGGGAACCGGGTTGTGATAGAAAGGCATAATCCTACTATTCTACCATATCGCCATAGACTTCAGGGAAAGAAAGAGAGAAGAAAAAGAAAAAAAAAATCACTTAACCAAGTCATATATAATAGGTTTGTAATCTAAGAAGCAAGGTATTCATAAAATTTAGCTAACAAAGCATATTGGAGTCCTAGGCATAAATAAGAACAAATAATGACAAATAAAATAAGTAATCAAAATTTAGGCACAATGTTACTATTCTACCATTGCTATTCTTCCATGAAAGTTCCCTACAAAAGTCTTCTCTATTGATTTCGGACGACTGAGGCTGAACTGAACTCAATTCGGCGAGAATATATTTTTTATTCAAGGGTTCTTGCAGTAGAGTAGATGAGAGAGTGAAACCGATGACAAAGAGAGACAGGGATAGGGACGAAGAGAGAGAGCGAGAGAGATAGGGAATGGCGTGAGACGTACCAGAGGCAGCCAGATGCGAATGAGAGAACGATTGACTTCGGACGGGAGGGTTAAGCGGTGGAAAGGCAGGAGCAATTGACGACAGCGAGAGATTTCTCTATGCCTACGGGAAGGGATAACGACGGCAGCTCCGAAGGAAAGAGATGACAGTGGCTAAAGGTGGGTTGTGGACAGAACGACTCGGCGACGATGATGTCGCAAGCGGCTGCTGCAGAGGGAAGGGTAGTGCAGACGACGGCGCTGTTGCTAGGATGAGTGACGATATGAGGTGCGGGCGGCCGATTGACAGAGGCCTCGTCGGAAAATTGAATGGAGAAAGAGAGGATTTTAGATTTGGGTGCGTTCGTGAAATTGGAAAAGAGAGAGAAGAGTGAACAAAGCGATGGTGAGAATGTGAGTTATTCCACGGTTCAGAAATTTCTGGCGGGATTTCATTTGATATTTTTGTTTGAATTTTTAGCAAAATTTTGTTATTCCGCCAAGACTTATTAAAATGAGTTATTCACAAAGGGTATTCGTTATTTATGTTTGCTATTATTTTTTTCACATCAAATTATTTTTAAAATGGTAAATAAAATTAAATAGATAAAAAAAATTTCTTTCGTTTTTGAAACTAAAATTTTATAATACTTCTTGTCATTATAAATTATGATAACTAATTTGTAAAAATAATTTATAATAACTTATTTATATTTATGAATTTTTCATAAAGAGAAATTATTTACATATTATCCAAATAATCTTATATTTTTAGGTTATTATTTATAGTTTTATTAAGATTATTCAATATTAATGTTTAAATATTAATTTGATTAATTTTCTATATTTAATTATTTAATTATGTATGTATAATATAACAAACTTTAGCATGAAAATTTAAGTTCACAAATAAAAACTAGAATATAAATTGCCGATAATTTTTGTGTGTTCGTATCTCAAATGAGGGTCGGCAATGGAAATTAGCTTCTCCAAGAAGCCTATCTCACATGGGACCATAAAGTGTTAACCATAGTTAGCTGAAATTTTTATTGATTTTATTTAAATTAAAAGAATTAAATGCCACGTGTTGTGAGGAGGAGATGGGTGTGCAATGCACCCCATCTCACGATGGAACTTACCATGGTTTTGACCTTTGCCAGCAGAGATTTGTGACGGCCTGACAAAGATCAAATCAAGATTCATGACTACATTACAGTGAAGCTGCCTAGGCCTAGCAATATTTTGATGCAGAAAATAATGGACTCAAACAAATTTCTACAGTAATCAGCATGCTAACCATTACTAATATAATGAAATCTCCAAACAAGGAAGTTCATATGATTCTTGAAATGTGATAATCATTTCAGCATTCCCAAATGCGTGAAGAACTGTGATTGGTTGTGGCTTCCCGCGAACATCATAGAATACAACCTGACCAGTGCTTGTTCCAGCTGCCAAGGTTAATCCGTCATCAGTGAATGCGAGTGAAGAAAAGGAGCCTCATAAGGAATACAAGAAGATGGCTTCTTTGAGCCGGAGTCAAATGTGTATAACTTCATATCTAGACCAACATTAGCAATAATCTGTCAAATACACAAGAAAAATAAAAATATTACTACATGGAATGTGAGTTACACTACAGTCCCATTTCAGTGAACACTAATGCTCTAAGAGGACATAAAAATGAATATAAAGCAGATAGACAAGGGACCTTGTCGTTGGATGGTGAAAAACTAACGGCAGAGGTAGGTGCTGAATGCTGCTTCAGCCAAGAAGCATGGAAAATGCAAAAGGGCTCTGTAAGACTATAATATAGTAAAAGTAACAGCCCTCAAGCCATATTAGAATGCAGTAAGGACAATTGCAAAAGTAGCATGCCTAGGACCCTGCACTTAGGAGTTTACAGTAATGAGATTGGGCATTAAAGAAGAATCATGAGCATTGTTGTAGCACATTTTGTGGAGTTCTTCAATTGAAGAAGCAACGAGCAATAGCAGAAAATGAATTACAATCAGAACTAGTGAATCCCAACAGAGAAGAAGTTGGAGACACATGAAGTATCCATCTCATGAATGAAACTGTAATACCCCGCATTCCTGTAGCAGAGATTAGCTCCTAATTAAGAGCTTATGAGAAGGGCGTTGCATCCTTAAGAAAGAGTTGTTTAAGCTAGAAGCTTTTATGTTAAGCTTCGCGTCGACAAAAATAGAATTTGAAATTTATTCGAGATCGATTCGAGATAGAACCTAAGATAAAATTCTCAGGTCTTGTTTAAAATAAGAAGACCTAGATTTCGAGAGTTTTGGGATGATAGATACATGCTCAACGAAGTCTTGATTTTATAAAACCGAGAAATTCAAATCTTTGTTTTTGTGATATCGGCATTTGCCGATTAAACCCAAATCGTCGGCTGAATGTCTAAAATGGTTTTTGAAGCCAAAAATATTTTTATAATCAAAGTTTGATGTTTATAATATGTTATTTGAGTTTAAAAGAGAATTTCAAGCAAGGAGCATTTTATTTGAAATTCAGTTTTGAAATCGGAACGGTATGAATTAATAGCATGTAATCGTAACATTAGTATTAATTTCTAGAACAAGGAAGAATTTTCTAGAAAAATGATTATTCACTATCATTAAAGAAAATGAAAAATGAAAAAAGAGAAAGAATTTTCTAGATTGTGGTGAATAATCACCATTAATAAGAAAATGTAAAATAAAATGGAAATTTGTAATTAATGACATTAAATACATACAAAGACTTTGGAAGCTACTATTCATCACCATTTTCTCTCCCAAAACTCACGTCCAAAACACACACTATACACACTAAAATTTTTGAAATTTTAAGCTCCAAATTCTAAGGATCCAACCGTTAAATTTTCGATCCGTCTTCGAATCAAGGTATATCTCAACCTTTAGAACACATCTATGGTTTGAAAATTTTAAAATCATGAACTTATGACCATGTTGTAATTTTCAGTCATTATGGAATAATTATGAAGGATATGTTTTGTTAGATTATTTCTTGATAATATGTTAGATTCGTCGCCGATAAGTTGTTTAACGTTGAAATTTTGAGCATATGTTCATTCTTTGAATTCTTGTGATTTTCGAAAATTATGGAAGCTATGATCTTGAATTTATGATGTTCATATGCTTGATTTAGCTTCATATATGTATTGTGGGATTGATATAAACATGTTTTGAACAAGAAAAACGATTAATATCGAATCTATGCAAAAACCCTAAGTTGGCCGAAACCTTGAGTCCATGTAACATTGGATTGTTGATTTTATTTGATCAATTTGAGTTCATATTTGAATTCTATGATATGAATAAAGCTTAAAATGATTTATTCGAATTTTTCTACCGACGATTCGAAACCGAAAATTTTAGTTTGACGTCAATTTTGAGTTTTCAATGCTAAAGCTTTGGTCTTTGTGTTTTGATAATGGATTGATGATATCTAATGATAGTTGAGCATGTATAGAGGTTCGTTGGTATTAGATGACGTCTCTTGTGATTTTTGACGTCGGACATAGGCTATGTCTTAAGGGGACGTTGGGTTTTTGGCTAAGATGAGATGGTTTAAACTTGTTGTCAAGTTTTCTATGCTCATTTAGACATATGGTAGAGTTTGGGATAAGTTTGGTTGATTGGTATTGAAATGACGATGCGTTTTATCAACGTTAATCCGCCAAAATTTCATTAGAAATTGTTTGTATAAGATGTTAGAGGATGCAATGACCCAAGTATTATCGACCATAGTGTCTCGATATCGAGAAGATATAGTCGATCAAGACTAAAATAAGTTATGTTCTTGTTTGATTCTTGGTAGGCTTTAACGCCGATCTATATTGATTAAAGGATCACGAAAAAGAAGAAAGAAGAGAAAGACATAAAGTACAGTCTTCGAGTGACTGTCGCCAGGTGGGTATAAGTATTTTCTATAATGATATGCTTATGCTTTTACATACTTTCAAATGATATGACATGCTTATGCTATTGCATATTTTCAAAATGATACGAAATGCATTTATGAGCAAAGTTTTAAAGTTAAATGACTTGCCTGTTTTGAGCATGAGCATAAGCACGATGCATTACCTATCCATGGAAAAGAAAGAAAGAAAGTATGAATGAAAGAATGTTACCGACGTCGGGTATGACCGTGGCATGGTACCCTTCGGGTCCAACACGGGTATGTAATGTTAAGGTGTTTGAGAAGGAGGCCTACTTCTCAACACAAAGAAAGTACGTGGATATGGGAAGGAAAAGTTATCGGCCGACATGAGAACATGTATATGCACATTTTATGATGATGCTATGAAATGAAAGCAAGTAAGTAAATGTTTATGTTTATTATGATTCATGCACATGTTATTTCACTAAAATCCCTGTGTATTGCAATGTTATGGCAAATCATTGATATAGCTCTAAAGAGCAATGTTTTTATGTTTTCGGCGTATACCCACTGAGTGCATTTTTGTACTCACGCCGTGCATGTATTTCTAAACGTGCAGGTTGAGCTCGAGAGGATGCTGGAATCGAATGCTGTGTGAAGGAGCTTCTCTAAGTAATTTGGTTAACTCATGATGAAAATGATCATTTATTGACGTTATTCGTTTGATGTTATCATGTTTAATTGCCCAGAGAGTTATGTCATCATACATAATTCTCAGCCACACTTCTCGTTGCCGAACTTTGGCCTTCTTTTGCTTTGGAATGTTGCTACGTTAAGTTGATTATAATTTTGATGATATCCTTGATTTTGTTTGTATAATCTCGGCATTATTGTTATAATGTCGACTTAATTCTGAGAACATAGATTCATTGAAATGTTTTTTTTGTGATCAATGATTTACTTGAAAGTTTAGAATTATTTTCATTGAATCCAATAAGATATATAATGTCTTGGAAGTATTGTTGAACCATGCTTTGAAACGTTGAAAGATTTTTATCATTGTTAAAGCATTGCTTGAATACATATATTCTTAGTATGGTTATC
This sequence comes from Salvia rosmarinus, assembly GCA_036937905.1. Taxonomy (NCBI): domain Eukaryota; kingdom Viridiplantae; phylum Streptophyta; class Magnoliopsida; order Lamiales; family Lamiaceae; genus Salvia; species Salvia rosmarinus. The sequence goes on along the minus strand of CM072818.1, from coordinate 25,226,642 downwards.
CTTTTGTTATTATCCTGTTCCCAGCTGTTGTTTTTCTTCATTCGAACTTTTATTATGGTTTGAAAACCTAAACATAACTTTTTGTCAAACTTCATTTCATTTCTTTGATCATAAAATGTTTGATTCCTTAATGACGGAAGTTGATGTCATATATCGTTTTTGAGATGTATATTCGGTCGAAATTGTTGTTATCGATTATTAGAAGTTATATAAGTTCTTTCTTAACCCACGTCACGGCCTAATTACTTTATTAAATGGTCGGGTTGTACGACAGAAACACTAACAAGACAAAAACTGAAAAGGCTCCCCAACCAAAGTATACTGGGCTCCTAGAGTGAAGTATGAATTACCACTTCAACAGAAATGCAATAAAAAGGCTGAGAAACTCATCTTACAGAAGTGTTATTTTTCTTAAAGCTCAATTCTGTTTATGCAGTGCCAGCATCTCGATATACTACACACACATCACATAAGGAAAATCATTCCATTAATATGCATTATTTCAACAAATATGGTGGTCGACTTATTAATAGTTAACCACAAAGAAAAATTCATAAAGCTTCAAGAATCTTCTTTCTGCTAGATGATAAGAATGAAAGGGAAGTTCTGAAAATCCCAAATATTTCACATCAATTTTTAGCATGAAATAAAAAAGAAAATAAAATATAACGTTATACTACCAAAAGTGCAATCAGTAACAAAATTTCAATATTTTTCTGACATCTTAATTTGTTTTAAAAAATTGGATGGGCAATTCTTCTGAAGTTCGTTTTTAGAAAGTTAACCTTTGGACTGCGACCAGTTGTATCCCACATATGAATGGACCCATCATCACCAGCTGTAACCAAAGGTGTCTGCTCATCCGAGGATAATCGAGTGACCCCAGAACCTGGTCTTGTAATGTTTTCGAACAAAATTAGTCGTTAACATAGCCAATAAATGTTTAAATAGGTTTTACAGTACCATGGGTGCTCAGAACAGGTAACCTGTCCATTAGGGCCCCTGAGTTCAGCAGCTTTTGTGCCAGAAGCAAGGTTGTGAAGTATAATATCTCCTTTACGACTTGCAGAAGCTATATGCTCATCTTTGCAGTTGTACATAGTTCCTGTTATTGTATCAGTATGGCCTTTCAACCATTTTGACCCATCGTTTGTTCTGAAGATCCCATATCCGCACAACTTGACCAGTTCCACCAGAGCAAAGATATCGAGATTCTTTATTGCTGAAGCTGATAGTTGATATAGACTCTGAAGGCTTATGCATGAATAACTATGGGCCTAAAAACTCAGGTTTGTGTTTCAGGTGCGACACACAAGGTTATACACAAATATCAATTTATTATGTAGAAGAATCGTAGAAGAATCTAATCAGTCCCGCATTCTCTAATTTTGGCCAGGAGATTGACATGTGCATAATTTATAGCTTTATTCACCCTCCTCTAGGGGTGGGTGGGGGAAAATACCGAAAAATCGATATACCGAACTTACCGTGCCGAAAAATATCGAATTTTCGGTACGGTATGATATCATACCGCTAATTTTCGATATGGTAATGGAATCAATTTTTCCGATACCACGGTATACTAATATATACCGTATCGTGGTATATATTGGAAATTTCGGTATATACCGATATGTCAGTATACCGATATATCGGTATATACCGGTACCGCGGTACATATCGAATTTTTTGGTATGAATTTCGGTACGGTATACTGGTATACCGTACAAAAATATAATACTTCTTTATTATATATAATTAGTATTAACTTTAAAAATATATATTTATTCATAATTATTGATAAATTATAAAATATGTTATTATGTATAATTAAAATGAATAAGAACTTTTGTACTTAGTAAAATTATAATTATAAACTAAGTCACATCTATGTTATATAACTAATTTACGATGAGTTTAAAATAATTATAACTTTTAAATAGATTTTGAAAAATAAATAAATGAAGTAAATATAAATTATATAATAGATTATGTTAAATAGTATATTCAATTTATAGTATAGTCTATATTACTATTAAATAATGAAAATAACTTATGTTTTACATAGATTTTAAACTTTGATAATGGTATATGATTTTTTTATTTTAATCAACTATTAATATATATATTTTATGTATATTATGATGTAAAATAAAAAATAAGAATTAATGCAATGAGATACCAATTGGTTAAACTCAAAAATAATTACATGATCTACTAAGTAATTATTTTTGAAACTATAATATCAACATACAATATTATAAAATTAATATATAAGTACGGGTTATATAGTTATATTTATATATCCATAATTATAATTGATAAATAAATCACGCCTAATTTATATAACTAATTTACAATGAGATACGAATAATTATAATTCATAAGTAGACTTTGAAAATAAATGGGATAAATATAATCAAATGATATTAAATTCATACATTGTATAACGATATTATTATACGTAATGAAAAATACTTATGCTCTATATATACTTTAAACTTTCAATAACTATATATGTATTTTATATTTTAATCAAACCTTAATATATATTTTCATGTATATTATAATATTCGTTAGTGACACATTGACACTAGATTAGAACAATATAATATCATTATAGTTAATTATAAAACTAGAGAAGTAATAACATGATTTACTAGTTTTTTTTTTTTTTAAATTAGAATATCAATATAGTTAATTATAATAAAATATATATAAATATACAAGTACGAGTCACATAGTCATATTTATATATCTAGAATTATAATTAAGTAATTTTTATAATTTCGATAATTTTTGATAATTTCTGCAATTTTCTGTAATTTCGGTATACCGAAGTCAGGTACGATATACCATAAAAGTCGGTACAGTAACGGTATAAAATTTTAGCATGTAAGCTGAACAGTTCGGTACGGAATCGGTATGAAAATTTTCATACCGTAATTTTTGATACAGTATATGGTACTATCTAAAATTTTTCGATATCTCAGATCGACCCACCCATACTCTCCTCCAACGTAGGTAGCATAATTAACACATATTAATGTGAAAAAAATACCATTTAACATTCCAACATTTGTGATTTTTTACATCCGTATCCCAACGTAAATAAAATAACAAATCAGACCATAACATTTCAAATGGATTCCAAATAACGTCCTAACCACCGAATTCAGACCAATTTTGCCAAGGTGACATATCAAAAGTCCACGTTAATTATACACATGGAATACAAAATTATATAATACCCAAGAAAAAAATAAAACGATGTTATTCTTAACAAAAGTATCATTTATATTTTGAAATTTGAAAGGCAATTTTGGATTCAATGGTGTAAGTGACCTTTTGGAATGAGGCATTTTGATCAATGTTACTATGAATCCCACATAAAAACTTATGTACATCCGTCCATAACGTGCAAATGAACAAAAGTACCATTTATTTTTAACAAAAGTATCAATTACATTGGAGAAAACTAAAATTTGTTTTTTAACTTGTAATTTAGTGCCATTGCCCAAACCATTTTTGCATGATATATATTCTTCAAAAGTAAATGTAACATTATTTGGGACGTCTTAACATTTGAGATTAATTGAAATGTGAATGTTTCAACATGCCTTGTCAATGCATTTGTTGGATTATGAATAAATATTTTTAACAATAATTACAATAGGATATCTTACATGTTAAGAATGAATGACGATTGGAAGCTCAATTTTGCTTCCCCATCATTTGGACCTCATATTTAATGATGTACATGCAGCCCATGCATATGTAATGTGAATAAATACAAAATGATTAGTTGTGATTAGTTAGCAGCGGTTAGTCTGTTAGAAAATTGTTTAGAAGTTGTTAAGATTTTGATAATAGTTAGTAAGTTATTAACTTTGTAAAACATCTCTATAAAAGAGAATGAAAGCAAGCAAATGAAGTCAGATTTTCCTTTATCTCATTCCATCGAGCTACATGTGTTCTTCTTCCTCTTCTACGTCTGTCTACATTTAGAAATCTTTTCTGTTTTATACTTTGACATGGTATCAGATTCAGTACTCTTCTCCTTCCATGTCTGATTTTTTTTCTCTCCTGCTTGTTTTCCTTCTCTACGATTCCTAGACATTACCTATGGCTACCACGTCCACCACTCCTCAACCAAACCTTCCTTCAATTCATCATATCTTAACAAAGCTAGATCGAACAAACTACATGTTTTGGAAAACTCAAGTGTTTGCAACCGCTCGTGCTTATGGCTTCGATGATGTTCTTATTCAAAATGCAGCTCCACAGCAATATATTGATGAACCTAAATCAAGAATATTTGACTTGGCTTCGGCGAGATCAATTTATTTTTAGCTGGATTCTTGCAGCAATATCTCCATCTATGATAGGATACATTGGATGGTGCACTACATCTGTGCAGCTATGGACCACGTTTGAAACGATGTTTCAGTCACAGTCCAACGCTCGCTCGACTCAACTGCGGTTTCAACTTCAGTCTATTAAAAAGGTAATTGATGATTACATAATGAAGTTTAGAGAAATATCTGATCAACTTTTCAGTATTGGTCAGCAAATTTCTGATTCTGATCTTGTTCATTTTGTCCTTGGAGGCCTCGATTAGGAATTTGAGAGCATATGCATCTTTCTTCAATTGAAAACGAAGAGCTATCGTTGGATGAAATGCAGTTTGCTTTACAAACTCATGAGATAAGACTGCAAAATCAGACATCCGCTCTCTCCACCACTTTCAATCAGCAACCCACACCTCAAGCACATGTCGTGTACAATCCAAACTTTCACCACAAAGGAAGGTCTGGCTACCGAGGGTCAAATTTTTTAGGCAGAGGTGGTGACCGGTATCAACATGGTAATCATAGTAAAATGATTTGTTAGATTTGTGGTAAGTCTAACCATGTCGCGATAAAATGTTTTAAAAGGTTTGATGTAAGTTTTACTGGAATGGAATCAAATCCATCTCCACAAGCTCACTACATTACTGCTGCACACTCGTCTTCACCACAAAATCAGATTCCTACTTTTAACCCTCACACTCGTCCACCAAAGCAACCATACAGTAAACCTCATGTGTCAGTTTACAACATCTCATCGACTCAAAATGCTCAAGGTGAGTCTGACTGGTTCCTAGACTCCGGAGCTTCGGCACTTGTCACAGCAAACATGAATCATCTTCAAGTTCACTCTTCTTATAGTGGCCAAGAAACTCTCACAGTAGGTAAGGATCCAAACTATCTATTACTCGTATTGGCTCCGCTCAGTTACCTAACTCGTCTCCCACTCCCTTAGTTTTAAGGAACATATTGTTTATACCTTATATAACTAAAAGTCTCTTAAGTATCTCCAAATTTACTAATGATAACAATGTCTTTCTAGAATTTCACTCCACGTTTGTTGTGTCAAGGACAAGGTCACCAACAAAGTACTTCTGGAGGGCACTCTTAAGGACAGGCTCTACCATCTTAATCAGCCAACACAAATTTCTCCTTCACATCCGACTTGCTACAGGGTATCCAGAGCAAGCTTGTCCAAATTTTCTTCTCACCAAGCTTCCAGCTATGGCATAATAGGTTAGGTCACCCTTGTAAACAAGTCTTAAAAGTAGCATTACAGACGAAAAATCTTAGCTTCAAGTGGCCACAAAATCCCTTCTCGTGATGCGTGTGCACAAGGTAAACCGTGACCGCTCGGTTTTTCAATCAGGTTTAATAAAACTACTTCACCTTTTCAATTAGTGCATGATCTTTGGGGTCCGAGTTCTACCACTTCTATTGATGGATTCAAGTACTATGTTCACTTTGTGGATGATTTTACTCGCTTTACTTGGCTATTTCCCTTACGTACAAAAGCCGAGTACATAATGTAGTTGTCAATTTCATCAACTATGTCGAGAGACAATTCAAGTTTAAAATTCATAGTCTCTAATCGGATTGGGGGAGAGTATCGCAACTTAAAGCCATTTCTTGAGAACATAGGCATCATATTTTGACACCCATGACCCAACTGGTGTTTTAGCTCTAACGATGCTATGTTTTATTGTTGTGTTTTTCTGTGTGTTTGTTTGTAACGATTTGGTTCCTATATGCTTAAGTTTTGAATATCTTTTATCGAATCATGCTCGCTTTGTTTTGTGTAGGAAAGTCGCGCTTACACATTTGAGCTTAAAACGCACCCAAGCGCCGGACTCGGCGAGCCGCGCCGGGCGCGCTCGCCAAGTTGGAGCACGAGCGAAGGCCCGCCCGCGCTCATATGCGCCCGCGCTGGGTTTAGCGCAAGCGGACGCTTCCAGACACCCGCCCGTCCGGGCTTGCGCCCGGCCGGGTGTCAAGAGTGAAGCTTTCGCATCGTAGCCGCCCGCGCCGCGACTTGCGCCCGCGCCGGGTCAAGTGCGGTTGTCCAGAAGACGCCGCCCCGGCGCCGCTTTGCGCCCCGCGCCGGGCGCACGCGGAGTCCGCCTCAGAAGCGGCCGTCCGCGCTGGAATGCGCCCGCGCCGCCTCCTTTTCACAAGCGCCGCCCCGCGCCGAGTACGCGTCCGGCGCTGGGTGCTCATTATTTGGCCTGGTTTTGAAGACCTCGCGTCCGGCGCTGGGCGTGAAATTCCGCGAATATATATAAGTTGTAACGCGTGAAACCCTAGACACCGACTTCATTTTATTTTTTTTCCGCCGCTTTTCTTCATAAAAGCTCTCCCACGCGATCGCTCATCATTTGTTTTCCAAGTAATTTTTTGCATTTGGGATTGATTCAAGACATTTGATCGAGAAATCCATCAACGACATTTACGATTGTAAGACTTGTTATTCGATTTTTCTTCATTTGATTGTCGGATAATGATTTCTATCGATTTTAATTGTTTGAATCGTGAGATGAGCATGAACTAATTCTTTTCTAGGGTTGGGTGATTCAAATTGATTGATTGATGATTTGTTTGATTGAGAATACCAATCAATCCTGTGGTTTATTGTTGAGTGATTGATCTCTATCAATTATTTATGTTTCGTATTATCGAGATATAGATACGCATGATATGAATTTGGTAATTGATTAATCACTATTTTATTTGTATGTTTCGTATTATCGAGAGATAGATACGCTGCATCATAGGAATAGATCGATTAGAGGTTACCTAAACGGACTCTAGTAGTTTATGTATTTGTGAAATTTGATAACCTAGGTTTAATCCACTAACTAAAGTCGAGTGTTTGGATTGAGGTTTGAATATTGCATGAATAGGTAGATTTCGATCAAGCAATAAATCGATTAATCAAGGCGAAGAACCCTAATACCCTAGTTTATCTCACATTCTCAAGAATTCTGCTATGATTGAATTGCTTTGAACAATCGCTGAATCGCTTATGTGTTTAATTTCCTGTTAATCTTAGTTAATCATCACCCCAAAATCAAGTTTAGGATTTAGATTTATTGCTTTAATCGTAACACATCATAAGCCCTCGTTAAGTCTTCCCGAGAGATTCGACTTGGTCGACCTTACCACGCTATAGGACCTCGTATATTATGAGCGACTAAGTAGAACAATTTGGTCGAACAAATTTTGGCGCCGCTGTCGGGAAGGCTTTAGGCATTTTGATTGTGTTATTTTCCCACCTATCTTCTATTTTTGTTTATTTTATTTTTGTTTGATTAATTCTTCCCACAAAGCGCTGTAATCCGCTTTTCTTGTCTTGTGTTTGTGTATGCTAGGTCGTCAAGTCTCAAAAGGAAGTTGGCACCAAGTTTCGACAACATTCACAGGTAGAGAATTTAATCTTCGAGCTCTGAAGAAGAAAGCTTGTTTGAAAGTGAGGCAAGTTCAATGACAAGAGAGTACGAGAGTTTGGGGAGTAGATCTCCAAGAGAGGAGTTTATGCCGTAAGAAATGGCGTAAAATGGAGGAGGCCATGAAGAAGGAAACCCGAGGATGCGTGATTTTGCTCGACCGTCATCGGGGTGACAACGCCATGCATAGTTCTCGGGATCCGCCCAAACTATGAGTTGAAGCCCATCCACTTCAACCTTCTTCCGCCATTCTACGGGATGCCTAGCGAGGATGCCTTGAACTTCATCCGGAGTTCTATGCAAAGGGTTCACACTTTTCCACCGAACGGCTTACGTAAGATACGCCGAGAATGAGGTGTTTTCCTACACCCCGAAAGATAGAGCCAAGACATGGTTGATGTCTCTACAGCCCGGTTCATCGACGAGTTGGCAAGCCGTATGATAAGTTCATGGAAAGTACTACTCAACCAAAAGACACAAGAGTCGAGGGCTCGATAGCCACATTCAAACAGATGGTCGAGAACCTATGCATGAGGTATGGATCGGTTCAAGTCGTTACAAAGAAGAAGGTCCGCATCACCATTACCCACCGAGCTTCTCAACCGCTTTTTCTATGATGGATCGACGATGGATTATCAATACATGATAGATAATGCGGCCGGAGGAGACATTGGAAACCACACCGCCGAGGACGTTAGCGAGATTCTGAGACGCTAGCTGCAAACTCACAAAGGAGAAGTGCAGATTTAAGACCGCTGCAGCAGCCTAAAGAGATTACACCCAATTATGAAGTGACACAAGAATCAAGTGAGCTCACCGCCAAGTTCAACTAATGAGGGTGAACGATCTCAACCACCGCCCCAATTCCAACAAAGAACAAGTGATGTCGATGGAGACATGTGGGATTTATGGTGAGCGGACATGGGGCCAACATATGCCAACGAGCCAATGAGATGGCATATGAGGAAGCAAAGTGAATGCAATGCAAGGGTTCCAAAGAAGGGTTCCAAAGAGGCAATCGCAAGGGTATCAACCGAGGCCTAAATACGATCCCTTTTCCAATTCATACAATCCAGCCGAGAGATCATCCTAATTTCTCCCGAATCGTAATCAAGGAGGATCTAGTCAAGGAGCTCGCCAGACAAAGAACCTCCTCAAGAAGAAGCTGTTCCAAAGAAGAAGAAGAATAACAATTGCAAAGAACCACTCCACAAACCCAACAAAGCAATGGGTGTCTTGAGGAAGCCAACACTTGAAGATTCTCTACACACTTTCATTCGTGCAAGTCATCGAGATTTGAGTCTCAGGAAGCATCAATGAAGAGGATAGAGACTCAAGTAGGACAATTGGTCGGGACCGCTGGAGAATTGGCACAACAAGGACAAAAGGAAATTGCTTAGTCAACTCGAACAAGCACAGCAATCACGGTTCTAGAAGTGGAAAACAATTGACAATAAAGTGGAAATTCCACTGAGGAACCGAATTGACTAAGGTGACCGAGGAAGTGCAAAAGGAGAGCACAGAGGAGGAAGAGAAGAGACATCCGAGGCTTCACAAAGCCGAGACTCAGATAAACCTCCAATTCCCTTCCGAGCGATTGAGAAGTGAAAAGAAGGATCGCAGCTCGTTGAGTTCTACAAGATGCTATCTAGTGAATGTGAACTTGCTTCTCCTCGACGTTATTCAAACGTCCCAAAGATATGTTAAGTTCTTTAAAGAGTTAGCATCAAAAAGAGGAAGTTTGTAGATGATGAGAAGGTGATTGTATCCGAGGTTGCTGCTATTTTTCAAAGATCAATCGCCACCAAAGCAACGCGATCCAGAAGCTTTGTGATAAAGATTGCTTGGGAAATGGAAAGGAAGCTACATGCATGCTCGACCTTGGTGCAGTATAAATTTAATGCCTTACTCGATTTTTGAGCAACTCAATTAGGGAATTAAAACCTACTCGCATGTGTTTACAAGCTAGTCGATAGATCAATTGCTATCCTAGGGGATTATCGAGGACATATTAGTTAGAGTGGGTGGATTGATCATTCCCGCTGATTTTGTTGTTCTAGATGTGGGTGACATTAAAGAAAATGGTAGAGCACACAATTCTTTTAGGAAGGCCTTTATGGCTACTACCAACACTTTGATTGATGTTAAAATGGTGTATTGAAATGACAAAGGTTGGGAGAAACTGTGTCCTTTTCTGTTAGAGATAGCACTATAGTACCATCTTCTGATGCGATTGATAATTGTTCTTACATAGATGCTATTGATTGCTTGGTGGTCGAGACATGTGTATTGCAGGAAGATCGCATAGAAACTTTCCTTGCAGGTTATGATGAGGATGAAGAGAAGCTCTGTCTGAAGAGCGATGTTGCGGAGGAGAACCGGAAGATAGAAATGGAAAGATTACCTTCGCAAGGGAAACCAGACCTCAAAGAGTTGCCCGAGCATCTCAAATATGTCTACCTTGAAGAGGCGAGCGTAAGTTCGCCATAATCTTTGCCGGGTTAAGCAAGGAAGAGGAAGAACAACTCATTGAGGTCCTAAGAAAGAATAAACGAGCTCTTGACGGAGTATGTCCGATATTCGAGGATAAGCCCAAGAATGTGCATGCATCGGATAGTACTTGAAGACGGGCTAGCCAATTCGGGAAGGACAACGAGGTTGAATCCTAACCTTATGGAGGTAGTCAAGAAGGAGATTCTAAAGCTCCTTGCAGAGGACTCATCTACCCCGCCGCAGACATACGCTGGTCACCCACCACGTGGTACCCAAGAAAGGAGGTATAACCGTGGTGAAGAATGATAGAGGAGAGCTGGTGCTCACAAGGACCACCACCGATGGAGGATGTGCATCGACTACGTAAAGTTGAATGCCACCACTAGAAAGGACCATTTTCCTCTTCCATTTATCGATCAAATGTTAGATAAGCTAGCCGGACATGAATACTATTGTTTCCTCGATGGTCTGTCTGCTATTATCGTGTGCAATTGCTTCCGAGGATCAAGCCAAAACAACTTTCACTTGTCCGCTTGGCACTTTCGCGTGGAGGAGGATGCCATTGTCTCTCGGTAATGCCCCGAACATTTCAAAGGTGCATGACTTCTATCTTTTCGTAAATGATTGGTAATTTCATTGAGGTTTTTATGGATGATTTTTCGCTTTTGGATTATCTTTTCATGATTGTCTTAGGAAGTTAGATGTGGTTCTTGCACGTTGTATTGAATGCAATCTACATCGAGTCGGGAAAAGAGTCATTTTATGGTGACGAGTGGGATTGTATTAGGCATGTGATATCCAAAAGGGATTCAAGTTGATAAAGCAAAATTGATGTAATTGAAAATTGCTCCACCAATTGATGTCGAGGAATTAGAAGTTTCTTAGGCACGCAGGATTTTATAGGCGATTTATTAAGGATTTTTCTAAAATAAGTCAACCTTGTGTAAACCGCTTGCCCAAGATGTTCAATTTCTATTTGATGAAAGTTGCTCGCATGCTTTCAATACTTTGAAGGAAAACTTATCTCGCACCCATCAGTAGTTGCCCCTGCATTGGTCATTACCCTTCGAGATTATGTGTGATGCATCGAACACCGCAGAGGAGCCGCCCTGGTCAACGATTTGATAAAATGTTGCGGTGATTTACTATGCAAGTTTAACTCTTAATTCTGCGCAAGCAAATTACACGACTACAGAAAAGGAGCTTTTGGCTGTGGTTTTTGCTTTAGACAAGTTTAGGTCTTATATTCTAGGATCTAAAACAATTGTACAAAGTGATCATGCAGCTCTTCGATACTTGATGTCAAAACCTCAGGCCAAACCTAGATTGATTAGGTGGATTTTGTTGTCGCAAGAATTTGATGTTGAGATTAAGGACGTAAAGGTAGTGAGAATGCAGAGAATGATCATTTATCTCGCCTTCCTTTAGCTCCCAAGCGATGACTTGCATCAACTGCATTAGTGATGAGTTTCCTTGAGCATGCATTTGAGACTTCGTTATTCCTCGTATGTCGACATATGTAATTATCTTGCAAGTGGAAAATTACGTTCGATATTTCTTCTCAAGAGAAGAAAAGGTTTTGTCGCCTTGCAGAATTACTATTGGGATGATCCTCATCTTTTTCGCCTTGGTAAGGATGAGGTTATCAGGAGATGCATTCCAGCAGAGGAGCAGCTAGAGATCCTGACGTTGTGTCATGCTTCGAACTGTGGAGGACATTTTGGGGTCGAAGACCGCTTTTAAGGTTCTTCAATCCGGATTTTATCGTCACAATCTTTAAGGATGCACATAATTTCTGCTTAGCATGTGATAGGTGTCAACGGTGGGTGCGATAGAGTTAGAAATGAAATGCCTTTGAATACTAATCTACCGCTGAGATTTTTGATGTGGGGCATTGATTTTATGGGTCCGCTTCCAAAGTCTTGTGGATTTGAGTATATTCTTCTTGCAGAGATTATGTGTCCAAATGGTGGAAGCGATTCCTACCCGGACATGTGATGCTAATATTGTCATCAAGTTTGTGCAGATAATATTCTTTGCGTGTTTGATTCCCCGAGCTATAATCGCGATGGGGAAAACACTCAGAATAAATCATTTGAGAAATTGATGAAGAAGAATGGAGTTTCCCACAAAGTTGCAACACCGTATCATCCTCAAACTTCGTGACAAGCCGAGACGAGCAACAAGCAAATCAAGGGATTCGAGAAAATGGTGAAGTCACGAGAAAAGATTGGGCAACTAAATTGAACGAGGCTCAGGGGCATATCGAACAGCTTACAAGACCGCTTTTAGGACGAGCCCTTATAAGATGGTCTATGGTAAGTCTTGTCATCTTCCGTGGAGATTGAACATAAAGCATACCGGGCGATAAGGAATGTGAATTTGGATTTGTCTCAAGCCGAAAAGAGCGAACTTTACAGCTTGTCTCGAGCTTGAAGAATCATGTGATGAAGCCTATGAGAATGCTCGAATTTATAAGAAAAGGTGAAGAGGATTCACGATAAGAAATTAGTGAGAAAAGATCTTCAACCCGAATGAAAGTGCTTTTGTTCAATTCACGGTTAAGATTGTTTCCTGAAGCTTCAAGTAGATGGAGTGGTCCATATGAGATAGAAGAGGTGTTTCTCACGAACGGTGAAATTATACAATGTGACGAGAAGAAGTCCTTTCAAGTTAATGGACAACGGGTGAAGTTGTACATTGAAGGAGCATCGAATGTGATGGAGACTGAGTCGATAAGACTCCAAGAAGCAATGTCAGAATGAGGATTCAATGGTCGAGCTAACGACGTTAAAATTAGCGCTTCGTGGGAGGCAACCCATGTTTATTTTTGTTTTGCTCGTTTTTCTTTTGTTTTTGTTTCTGTTTGTGTTTTTGATGTTGTTTTTGTTTGGTGTGGTGCAGGTGAGATTTGAATATCTTGGAGCGTTGGGTACAAGAGAAAAGACTCAAATTCAGTCCAGAGAAGGTACCCCAGCGCCGGACGCGCCCCAAACCGGCGCTGGGTGGAGATTTTTGTTATTTTAGAGGTACCCCAATACGGAGGGTCGAAACCGCTACTGGTGGAGCTCACCCAAATACGGACGGGTCGAAACCGCACTGGTGGAATTATTATTTTCGGCAGAGAGTCAACGGACGACGAACAAACCGGCGGGTGGAATTATTATTTTCGATCCAAACGGACGCTACTGGTCCAAATTATATTAAAAAAAAAAAAAAATCTTTTTATTAATTAAGGGTTTTGCAAAACAAAATTTAACCCTAGTTTTTCATTTCTTCCTCGCAGCCTGCCTCTCGAGAACTTACGCCTCCAGCCAAGCAACCTTCCTCCGTCCGGCTCGCTCTCAATCGCCAACGCCGCCGCCGCGCTTCTTCCGCCTCGCGCCTGCCAACCGCAATCCGCTTTTCCTCCGTCCGGCCGCTCGCTCTCACCACTCCGCGGAGCTCGCCGCCCGCCCGCGCTTCCGTCGCCCGCTTACTCCATCCGCGCCCCAACGCCGCCCCATCCTTTCTCCTCCCGTCCGGCGCTTTTAACCATAGCACCGCCGCTGCGCTCGCTCGTTCAATATCCGCCCGCCTGCCGCCACGCCCGCTTCGCACGCGCCCCGCGCTCATCGCCGCTTTCTTCGCGCTCGATCCGCACTCGCCCTCGCCTCGGCCGCTTTGTCCCGTCCGGCGCTTCTTTTCAACACGCGCCTTCCACGCTCGTGCTCAGCCCGCCTGCCTCCCGCTATTTCCTAGCTGCGCGCGCCATCCGCCGCTTCAGCAGCCACGCCTCCGTCCGGCGCCCATCTTCCTAACGCCGCCCAACGCAACGCACACGCCCCGTCCGCATTTCACTTGCCTTGCCCAAGTACCTCCCTTACAGATATGGTTCGCATAAAGAATCCAAATGGATCTAGCTCACGCCATCCACGAGATGATGACATTCCTATGGAGGAACCCATCAAGATATCAAGATATGTATTCACCGCCTTTCCCTATCTATAATCCTCGTGGAAGGTACTCTTCATCGCCGCTTATCCATCAAGATATTACCTCCGCGTGTATTTAATTGGCAACCGATGATAAGTTTGGGTCCGAAGATAAGATAAAAAATATTTAAAGAACTTAGGCTTACTTCAAGATGCTATGATGGAATTGCTCGTTATTCTCCGTTGTTGGTCAATTCTACCGCATAATGAGTTTTGATGATGAATCGATAATACGACCGTCGTCTGTTGGGGAATGAGTATGTTGTTACACCTCGTGTTATGAAGGGTGTATTTCGATTTCCACCCTCGCACGTGGTGTACCTCAATCATTCAATGTGAGAGAGGCTTGGCATGAGCTGTGTTTTAATAACTCGGTCGCCGGTTGGGATGCCGAGTGGGTTTATCAAGGATCCAGCTTTGGCAATGGTGCACAAATTCATTGCCTTCAATGTCTTCGGCAATGAACAGGCTAACAAAGTTAATACGGCTGAGGTCTTCCTCCTCACTTGCGCGGTTAAGAAAACGAAGGTTAGCCCAACCTTCTTCATTTGGGAGCATCTACAGTTAGTTCAGCGCCGTAAGAAGTGTCGGCCTACCTTGTGCCAAATCCCCACTGGACTAGCTGTGCATTTGAGGATAATTAGTAATGAGGGCACGCACATTCCTGGACAGAATTTGATAAGACCGAAAAGGATTGACCTCAGTGAGCTTCGAGGCGCCCCGTTTGCTTATAATGAGACGACCCTTGTACCGCATGATAGGAGGAACTGTGTGAGGAGATACATGCATGCGCAGCTCGCCGAAGCTCAAGCAGAGGCTGCAGGACCATCCCATCCCCCTTCTGGTGACATGATGATTTTTGATACCACTCTTGCATCTGATGAAGAAGGCGATCAGCATACCGATGCAGGAGAGGATACAGAGCCTCTTCAGAGCAACGCCGATCCCGATCACCCACGCCCCTTCTCAAAGAAGGTCCATCGTAGGTGGCTACTATTCCATGCGTGAGGAGTTTAGACAGCTCAGAATGAATTAGCCGGTCAATGGACGTAGTTTCACAAGACATCTCCTCTCGATTCGATCAAAAAATGAACGCCTCGACGAATGTAACCGACTTTGGAGAGAGCAGAACCAGCGCTGGAACCAATACAATCAGCAGATGAGTGAGCATAATCAGCGCATGGCCGCTCTCGAGGCTCAATGGAAAGCTTGACTTCATTTCATGGCGATCCACCTCCACCACTCGCTGCCCCGACCAATAGTGATTCTTCACTATCGGAGTGTATGTGTTTTGCCGCTTTTGTGTGTGTCGCTTTGTTTTTGTTTTTGTTCGCTTTGTTTTTGTTCTTGTTCGCTGCTTTTGTGTTTTGTTTTGTAGGTTTGTTTCGCTTTTGATGCCCCGCCGCCTGCTTCACAATTTCGTGGAAGTCGCCTACTATACTTTTATATTCATATGCAATGAGGACCTTGCCTGCTTTAAGCGTGGGGGTATCGCTTGGTTTGTGTCGCTTTTGTTTTGTCGCTTGTCGCTTTCCGCTTTGTTGCGCCTTGTCGTTGTGTTTCGTCGCTTTAACTCTTTGTTCGATTAGAGACTAATTTATTCTCTTGAAATCAATGGTGTATGAAGAATTATGCTTTAAGTTGAATTGATTATGCTTTTGATCTCAATTTCTTTGCATCTTGGTATATGGTTTTAGTTTGATAATTTAGCGCCAATTGAACCGTGGGACATAATTAGGAAGTTGTGTTTAGACAAAGTGTGTGATCGGATGTCATATGCTTCAGAATGGAACCTGCCTCAGTATGATTTTCTAGAAAAGTGGACAAAAAAAAAAAAAAAATGTTGTATGAAATAAGTGGGCTTAAAATTCAATAAGGGCTCTACCCTCTTGCTTGTGTTGTCTCTAATGGAGACTATTTGCTATGGGTATAGATATTCACGTTAGGATACCGAGTGTATAACTCAAGTTTCCACCCAACGATCATTGTCCTATAATCGGTTTTAAGTTCCACAAATTCTTATTTGATTTTGTCATTGGATATCTTACATGAAAAGGGAACCATATAAGTTGCATATTGATTTTTGAGATCATATCGAGTCGGCACAACTATTCTATGATTAGTCACATGTTTTGATTGATGAATGAGGATCATTATATTGAGAACTATATTATTAAGATGCATTGAATGGATGTGAATATGAGATTGATTCTATTTGAAGTATTGATTCTATGTGTACCACTCTTTTCAAGAAACTAAATTTGCTCGAGGACAAGCAAAGAGTTAAGTGTGGGGGAGTTGTTTTGCATGTTTTTGTTGTGTTTTTCTGTGTTTGTTTGTAACGATTTGGTTCCTATATGCTTAAGTTTTGAATATCTTTTATCGAATCATGCTCGCTTTGTTTTGTGTAGGAAAGTCGCTTACACATTTGAGCTTAAAACGCACCCAAGCGCCGGACTCGGCGTAGCCGCCACCGGGCGCGCCGCCAAGATAGAGCACGAGCGAAGAAGGCCCGCGTCCCGCGCTCATATGCGCCCGCGCTGGTTTAGGCGCTGAACCGGACGCCCAGAGACATCCGCCCGCGCCGGCTTGCGCCCGCATTGTGTCCCGAGTGAAGCTTTCGCATCGTAGCTGCCCGCGCCGCCTTGCGCCCGCGCCGGTTCAAGTGCGGTTGTCCAGAAGACGCCGATCCGCGCCGCTGCGCGCCGCCCGCGCCATGGCGCACGCGAGTCCGCCAGAGAAGCCGGCCGCGCCGCCATGCGCCCGCGCCGCCTTTTTCACAAGCGCCGCGTCCGACGCCGAGTACGCGCCCGGCGCTGGGTGCTCATTATTTGGCCTGGTTTTGAAGACCTCGCGTCGCGCTGACTCCGTCCGCTACGGGCGTGAAATTCCGCGAATATATATAAGTTGTAACGCGTGAAACCCTAGACACTAGACTTCATATTATTTTATTTCCGCCGCTTTTTTTGATAAAAGCTCTCCCACGCGAATAATCGCTCATCATTTATTTTCCAAGTAATTTTTTGCATTTGGGATTGATTCAAGACATTTGATCGAGAAATCCATCAACGACATTTACGATTGTAAGACTTGTTATTCAATTTTTCTTCATTTGATTGTCGATAATGATTTCTATCGATTTTAATTGTTCGAATCGTGAGATGAGCATGAACTAATTCTTTTCTAGGGTTGAGTGATTCAAATTGATTGATTGATGATTTGTTTGATTGAGAATACCAATCAATCCTGTGGTTTATTGTTGAGTGATTGATCTCTATCAATTATTTATGTTTCGTATTATCGAGAGATAGATACGCATGATATGAATTTGGTAATTGATTAATCACTATTTTATTTGTATGTTTCGTGTATTATCGAGAGATAGATACGCTGCATCATAGGAATAGATCGATTAGAGGTTACCTAAACGGACTCTAGTAGTTTATGTATTTGTGAAATTTGATAACCTAGGTTTAATCCACTTAACGAAAGTCGAGTGTTTGATTGAGGTTTGAATATTGCATGAATAGGTAGATTTCGATCAAGCAATAATCGATTAATCAAGGCGAAGAACCCTAATACCCTAGTTTATCTCACATTCTCAAGAATTCTGCTATGAATTGCTTTGAAATCCGCTTTCAACAATCGTTTAGAATCGCTTTTATGTGTTTAATTTCGACTTTAATCTTAGTTAATCATCACCCCAAATCAAGTTTAGGATTTAGATTTATTGCTTTACCTATCGTAACACATCATAAGCCCCCTTCCAGCTAAGTCTTCCTCGAGAGATTCGACTGGTCAAATCTCTCGACCTTACCACACTATAGGGACCTCGTATAAAATTAAGGTAAACGGATGCAGCGACTAAGTAGAACAATTTGGTCGCTATTAATGAACAAAGACCCAAAATTCGAATCGCATAATCCAATTGTTAATCCAAGTATACAATAATTAAAAGAGGAAAAGGAAAAGAAAGAGGAAAAGAATCGCGTGTAAGCGTCTGCGGATGAGGAAGCTCTCCCTTCGTCCGTGGATGAGTTCTTCTATTTATTTAACCCTCGAAAAGCCCATTTAAAACGTCGAATTTGGGCTCGAAAAGAAGCCCAAGACCGACGGGCGGCACGGACGCGGGCACTCTCTGGAAAGGTCAGAGCGAGCTTCGCAACGCCGGACGGAGTGGAGCATCGGACGCGAGCATATTCTGGAATGCATAGTGAGAGAAGACCAAATACGAACGAAAGCGAGCGCGGACACACGGACGGCGCCGGACGAGGCTGCAGCGTCGGACACGCGGGACGAAGCACCGGACGCGACTGGAATGCACGAGGCACACCGTGGCCGCAATGTGAGACCGCGGCCGGGCCGCGATGAAGAACGGGCGCTGGAGGCGTGAGGCGCGTCAGTGGCGGCGCGGCCGCCGGGGCGCTAGAAGACCGCGCCACGGCCAAGATTAGAAGACCGCGGCCGTGACCGCGTTGAGAAGAATGGGCGCTGGAGGAG
The DNA here is from genome assembly GCA_036937905.1 of Salvia rosmarinus. Classification (NCBI taxonomy): domain Eukaryota; kingdom Viridiplantae; phylum Streptophyta; class Magnoliopsida; order Lamiales; family Lamiaceae; genus Salvia; species Salvia rosmarinus. Next base: position 25,207,883 of record CM072818.1, on the reverse strand, counting down.
AGCTGAACGCGCGCTGTAGGGCTGGAGGGGAGCTGAACGCGCGCGCGCTGGGCGTTCCCGCCGGACGCGCGCGCGGCGCGACTTCGCCGCTCGCTCGCTCTCTCTCGCATTTAACTCCGAATTGTGATCCGCTTGCGCCTATGGATTCCTATCGAGATGCTCTTCAATATAGGATAGATCTTGGAAGCTCCATTTCATCCTATTTAATATCGTTGTTCTACAAAATATCGAAACAAACCATATAAGTCCAAATCGATAGATACTAATCAAACCAACGACATAAATATGACAAACTACGGAAAACGGCATGCATAAACATATGAAAAATAAGCACAAAATCATACTAAAAAACTCCTCCACACTTAATCCTTTGCTTGTCCTCATGCAAACATCATCATCACGACAAGAGAAAAGAAATCAAGAAAACATAAATTCAAATGGATAAAACATGACTTCACATCATCCTAGAAATTCTAAACCAATACACTTCTCAACATGATAATGAATCAACAATTGATTGAGCATGCGGCTTAGTCCAAGCAAATCACAATTTTGATCTACATGCATTTAATAATCGAAAAGCCAATTCATATAGATCCTTGCATAACACATCTCATTTTCAACATAACACACAACTTTCAATACCAGATGTGATGACTCAAGGAGGATTATAGGACAATATTCATTAAGTCAAACCTTCGAGTTGAAAACCCGAGTATCCTAATGTGGTTTTCCATACTCATCACTTTTGAGCTTCCATTCGAGAAGCAACATGGAGCGAGAGGAGTAGAGCCCCTTATTCCAACCTTAAGCTCACTTATTCAACCATAAACAAATTATTCCAATTTTTTTTTATAACAATCTTTTTCATATTTTCATAATTTTTTTTTCGAGATAAGACACGCAAGGGGCCATATAAATAGCAACGAAAATCAACCACACATATCACTTCATCATAATTTATTTCGACGCGCCCCACAGCCTAGATTAATCATTAACAACTATCAAGCCAAGTCACGATCGATAAGAATTACTAGAAATCAGTTCGGACGTGCATACCCAATCAAATCATGCTCACTCAACTCTACTCGTATACTAGAAGATAAAGCATACTCAAATCCAAACAAAAGGTATAAAAATGGAGGACGACACACCCAAACAAACACAAGTCACATGCAAACACACAAAGACGACAAGCACACCTCCACACTTTAGACAACACACTTCACTGAGTGCGCAAAAACCAAAAAGGTAAAATGTAGAAGTGAACTTCCCTGAAATTAAGAGCACATGTCAACGAGGTACGCCGGTGACGACGTCCAGTGGCTTGAGTGTTCATGCTATGCAGCTCGTCACAATTCTTATCTCACTTATTTAAAAACCTGAAAAGAAAAAGAAAATGAACAAAACAAATAAACTCGTGGTCAGCTCCCACGTAGCGCCGTTCAATGGCACGAGCTCCACTAAAGGAAAAATGGACTATCCATAGTCCTTCACCGCAGAATACCATCTCAACCAGAGCATCAAGAGTAACAATATAAGCACAAAGGACACTAATGCAACAAATAATAAATCAATTAAATTTAAATCATACATCTTATTCTTCAAAGCAAAATAAATAACCTCAACCCCGAGCACAATACTTTGATGAATTAGGATGTTGAAAAATTCATCGATGCCACCTCAACTTTTGTCCTCTCCTCATCCTTCAACCGGTTCGGAAGATATCGTTGTTCATATTTAGTCTCAACCGATGAAACCTCGACTCTTTAATTTCATCTTCACCGATTCTTCCTCGACTTCATCCTCTTCAAAGAATATGATGTAAGAAGTCCGCCCACTGACTCGGCATCTCCTCCACACTTTGGTTGTGAACCACTTCTTCCACCGCCCCGCTAATCGACCGATTGGATCATCACACGCTCGATAGATGCTTCCAACATCTCGAACCTTTGTCGACTCGTCTGTATGAAAGACATCAGTGTGTCTTCCAATGTTGGCTTCACCGGCTGACTCGTCTGAATGAATGCCTGCAATGAATCCTCCAATGTCGGCTTCACCGGCTGCTTCATCGGCTGACTCGCCTGAATGAAAGCCTGCAATGACTCCTCCAATGTCGGCTTCACCGGCTGACTCGCCTGAATGAATGCCTGCAATGAATCCTCTAATGTCGGCTTCATCGGGTGTTGTTGGAAGAAGAGGTCCTGACTATATGAAGAACTCTGAGGATGCCTCCAGTAGGGATCATAGGCTTGATGCTCACAGCCTGACGGGTATCCCTCAAAATAGTCGAATTGGGCTCCTTCTTTGTAAGGAGAATTTGCCCAATACGACGTGCTTTCCTCCTCCAGGCCAGTCTGACCATATTCATATCGCTGATAACCCTGCATTAACAGACACCAACTACAAAAACAAGATCACACGCACCTGTTGGAGAAAATAGTAACAAAGAAAAAGAAAAAGAAAGAAACAAAAAGAAGAAGCACAGGGGAAGAAACAGAAAAACAAAATGAAACACGGAAAACAAAGCAACACAAAACCTAAAGCCTAAAGCCTTCCCCGACAACGGCGCCAAAATTTGTTCCGACCAAATTGTTCTTTTCAACAGTCAGAATTGTACGAGGTCCTTATAGAAGGTAAGGTCGATCCAAGTCGAATCTCTCGGGAAGGCTTAACAGGGCTACAGTTCTATGTCAAACACAAAAACAGAAAAGAAATACTAACGTCCTAAAATAAGGGGGTCTGTCACGAAAAGGACGAAAGCAGGAAATAAAATTAAGCATGTAAACGGATGCACTTGGATAACAATAGGAATTGACAGATACACGGAATTGGAGACGGCGTTCTAGGGTTCAAATCTATCTTCGCTATTAATGAATCAAAGACCAGCACACAATGCATAAAACATCCACGTCTCTCACCAAACGATCAACACTAACTAATCTCTCGATTACGTCAATGTTAGACTCGAACTTAATGGCAGAGGATCTCTCAATCAACCCGCCATCAACTACGAAAGATATTTAACTACAAAGCACACAATAGCAAAACCCTACCCACATATATTATTTATTCAACAACAAACCAATCTCTCGATCACTTTCATTGTCAAACTTATATTTAATATAAATCTGCTCTCGCATATCTTCATAATCAAACATAAGCATACAATCAACCTACACTATTCTTTCGAACACCATGCATGAAGATAATAAAATAAACAATTTATACGAGTGAGAAAATTGCAAATCATCAACCCAACAATCACGATTCAAGATAAGAACAACCTAACATGTATTACTCTATAAAACAATAATTCATCTTATAGCAGAAATCATCCCCATCACAATTACATAGACATAAATAAATGAGAAAAACTTACAACCATTCATAGACAAATTCGTCTTCCAAAATTCGGAATCGTACAATCCAATTGTTAATCCAAGTATACAATAATTAAAAGAGGAAAAGGAAAAGAAAGAGGAAAAGAATCGCTTGTAAGCGTGTAATATCCCGAAGAATTAAAGGCCTAATTACGTTAATTAATTTCGTAAATTAGGGTTTCGCTGTGATATTTGAATTAATAAATTATCGAATAATGATTTCGATTAATTATGAGATAATGAATTCCTATATCATATTCACTAATGATTGTGAATTAAGGAATATAATTATACAAAGTATTTCGGCAAGAATATTTTAACGTCGATCAATATCGATAGTTAAAATTTCGTAAAATTTTCTAAGTGTCGAAGCTTAGAATTAAATTCCTTATTACTAGAATGATTTAATAAAGTGATTACGACTTTATTACGACCATTTTGAGATGGGTCGATTATGAACGCTTTGAGACGCTTTTGACGTCAACGCCTGAGACGATTAGAAAATCGAGTTTAATGATCAAGGAATTATAATATTTAAATTCCTATGATTATTTTATGTAATTAGAGTATTATTTAGCATTAAAATAATGCTAGAGAATTAAGGAATAATTATTGAACAAAATAGAAATTTTCGAAAACCCTAATTTCGAAAATTAGGGTTTTCACCTATGAATCATTCTAATTATTTTTCCTATGATATAATTTATCATCTAAGATATATATTATGATATATATATCTATAAATAGCAAGAAATTCAAAATTTTGGCACTTAAAATTTCAAAGTGCCGTGAACTTTGTTTGTGTAGTAGCATGATTTAATTCTTTTTGCTAGCTTGGGACATGCTTAGCAATTAAATGATTCAAGTAAGATATTTTCTACACACTAACCTAGTAAATTAAATTAAAGAATCAAGTGGATGCTTTGTAAGAGTGATGGACGGCTATTGACATCAAATTGAGGTTAGAAGAAAAATAAAAACTCTTCTTGATGATGTATTACATTTGTAATTGTGTAGCATTTACTTATGTGACATAAGGCAAAGAAAAAAATAAAGACTCCTCCCTTTAGCATGTGAGAGTGCCGACGGCACATATGATACCAAGTGAGAATTGTTTTGTTCAAAATGTGTAAGATGTAGTAAATAGGTGTAAGTGATGACATACTATATTGTGATGAGTCATAAAGCTAATAAAAGTATTTCTTGCTTTGTTGTGTGTATTTGACCGAGAGGGGGAAAGGAATTAAGTGTGTAGTTTTATTCATATTACTTAAGTGATAGACTTACATCAAACCAAATCACTTTCTCTTTCCAAGTTAAAACTACCGTGAGCAAAATAGAGAGAAAAGGGCTTGAGTGTTCTTCATTTTATTTAGCCAAACCCTTGCTATTAAATCCTTGTGCACTTAATCGACACCGGTAAAGAGGTTAGAAATCGAACAAGCTTCGATTATACGTTAGAATTTTAATTTTCCAACCGTTCGATTTTAATTTATAAGCATACGTTCTTATGAAAAATTATGCTAGCATGTATTGTTGTTTATTAATTATGTTACACATGAATTATATGCTTTATATTGGTGATTTGTTTACAAGTTAATTATGTTATAAATTTTATGGTGATTACCGAAAATTCTAGTGTTTAATTTGTTGATGGATTAATGTTATATGATAGTAAAGGAGCTCTATGTGATTATTTGGGAATTTTTAAAAATCATATGCTATTGTTTTTATTAATACCGAAAATAATAAAAAAAATGTATGTTGATGTACAAATTTTATTTAAGTGATATTATAGTATATTATGGATCTAGAGCATTGATTTAATGATATGTGAATTTATTAGAATTTTTAGCAAATGTATGTTCAAAGTTGGCAAAATTTTCGAGAGCTATAATGCTTGATACATTAATTTGTGAGTTGAAATTGTTAGATATTATGATGTATTATTGTTATATGATAATGATTAAGCATTGTGGAATTTTATAAGATTTTTACAAAAATATTTGGTTAGTAGTTGATAAAAACCGTGAACTATAATGTTGATACCTTAATGTAGGAATTGAAAATGTTGGATATCATGTTAGATTATTGTTATATAATGATGATTAAGTATTATAGAATTTAACTAGAATTTTAGAAAATTGTTTGGCTATTTGTTGAAGAAAACCGTGAGCTTTAAGTGTAGGATAGGTGATATCCAAATTTTCTATAGCTAATGTTAATACATATTAATGATCCTATGATAATATAATATACTATATGAATTTAGAAGAATTTTGGAAAGAAGTTTAAGAATTTAAACCCTAGAGCCGTGTGCTATTCTAGAGGATTTAAAGGTTTTAAATCCTTTTTATCAAGAAAAATAATACATTATATGATTAGAATATATTTTAGATTAATTAAGAATTTATGGGATTTTATAAACATAGTATACTATGTTTACGTCGAAACGTTATATTAAATAACGTTGAAAATGAAAAATAATGTATAATGTATAAGTTAATTCACATTAAAATAAAATATTAATCAAGTTTATTGATCAACGTAAAAAATCGAGAATTAGGATTTTATAAAAAGAAATCGATTGAAAATCGATTTATAAGAAAGTTTGGTTATAAAATATGTTAAGAAAAGTCAAAACGTTGACTTAAGATTAAACGTATTAAATACTTTGAATAAATACACTAATATGTGTAAAACGTATTAATTTTATAAGAATGTCTCGTTTGTTAGAAATGATTTCATAATTGAAATCATTTTTAGACGTTAGTACACGTTCAACGTTTAACCTAAATGGTTAATATGAGATCGTAAATCATATTACGTCTCTATCGAAGTACGAGAAATATTTAGTTAAGATACGCGTTGAAACGACGTATTAAAATTAGTTAAAGGATGCGAGTTATTACTTTATAAGTTATCAAAGTTTATTTAAACTTTGAAAATCTCGAAAAACGTGACCAACGTACTGAAATAGTTTTTACGTAAAGGTTGGACGAGGACGTGATGAATTGACGTAGAAGGAAATCGAGTTAAGATGATCTACAGTCCAGGTGGGCTTTACTCTACTCAAAAAGATCAAACGCTTATCAAATGTTTTATTTACGATGCTTTATTCGCAAGAAATGATGATGAAATGATTTATTTAATTACCTTCCCAAAATACTTATGTTTTATGTATGTATCCTATCCATGCTCGAATTGTGAATGTTGTTGGGTAGCTCCCAACATATGAAATATCAATTCAGATCCTTGTAAGTACCCACAAGGATGATTGAGAATTCGTATCCCGTCTTTGAGTGGCATGGATTTTGTGCACTATTTAGTATTCGTGCCTTTGAAAGGTGCTCGTCGGTCACGGTCCGTAAGAGGAGGCCTCTCTGCAGCGCAAGATAATTTATGAGACGAGATAATGGAACTGTGTGATAAATGGAAAGGGATATGGATCATATATACAAGGAAAATATGTCCGCCGCATTTAATATTTATGAAAATGACAGAAAATGTTTAGTAAACACGAGTATTTCAAATAAAAATCTCGTGTGTTACTGTGATGGGGCAGTGTAATTTAAATTGATAAAATGTTTTGGCATGAGTTCACTGAGTGCATTCTTGTACTCAGCCCTGCATGTTTGTTTTTAAATGTGCAGGTTGAGCAGATGGTGGATGGAGGCATGTTGAGTAGTCAGGCTCTTTTGATGATTATATTAGAAACCTTGAATGCATATCGTCATATGTGCATTCACATGCTTCTCCGCTGCGATATAATGTTATGTTGTGTTTTAATTTTGACAGTTAAATCTATCCAGATTAGTGGATCTTTTGGTTAAGGAATTGTAGCCTTTCTATATGTACATTATGTGTGCCTTGTACATAAGGGTTGAAACTTCTTAGTTCGCTTGATGTTTGTTCCATAATCCTTTGATAAATTCTCTTTAAATGTTCTGTAATTATTGTTTCAAGTTCTAGTCCTCGTTAATCCGTCCTTAGGATTAGAGGGCTGTTACAAAGCGTCTGCGGATGAGGAAGCTCTCCCTTCGTCCGCAGATGAGTTCTTCTATTTATTTAACCCTCGAAAAGCCCATTTAAAACGTAGAATTTGGGCCTGAAAAAGAAGCCCAGCGCCGGACGGGGTGAAGCGCCGGACACGGACACTCTCTGGAAAGGTCAGAGCGAGCTTCGCAGCGCCGGACGGAGTGGAGCGCCGGACGCGAGCAGATTCTGGAATGTATAGTGAGAGAATACCAGCGCCGAACGGAAGCAGAGCGCTGGACGCGCGGGACGAAGCGCCGGACGAGGCTGCAGCGCCGGATGCGCGGGACGAAGCGCCGGACGCGACTGGAATACGCGAGGCGCCGCGGGTCCGCATTGTGAGACCGCCTGTGGCGCGCGCCAGAAGAGACAGGAGGCGCGGCCGTGGCCAGATTGGAAGACCGCGGCCTTGGGCGCTGGAGGAGAGTTGAACGCACGCTGTAGGGCTAGAGGGGAGCTGAACGGGCGCGGGCTGGGCGTTCCCAGCGCCGGACGCGAGTGCGCGTGCGCGATTTCGCCGTTTCGCTCCGTTCTCTCTCGTCCGAACTCCGAATTGCGATCTGTTTGCGCCTATGGATTCCTATCGAGATGATCTTCAATATAGGATAGATCTTGGAAGCTCTGTTTCATCCTATTTAAAATCGTTTTTCTACAAAATATCGAAACAAACCATATAAGTCCAAATCGATAGATACTAATCAAACCAACGATATAAATAGGACAAACTACGGAAAACGGCATGCATAAACATATGAAAAATAAGCACAAAATCATACTAAATGTTAACTTCACCTGCGACATCCCAGTTCATCTGTCAATCCTCCCTACAATCAAAAACACACTCTAACGTCCACTCGATACCAGCCTCTCATTCGCCAGTTGAGTTTAGTGTTCTCTCTTCTCCTAATGTATCATTATCCTCCACTTCTCACACTCAGTCCGCTACCTCTCATACTCAAACTCTACCAAGAAATCAGCATTCAATGTGCACCAGAGCCAAAAATGGTATTTTTAAACCAAAGGTATTCTTAACAAAACTTGACAAATCTGGATTTACTGTGTTTACGGTGGTTGAACCATCTACAGCCTCCGAGGCCTTGACTCAACCAGAATAGCAGAAAGCCATGGAAGTTGAGTTTCATGCCATTATCTCCAAGTCCACATGGGAGCTCGTCCCTTACTCCAATAACATGAATCTTATACAGTGCAAGTGGGTGTTCAGGGTAAAAACAAATGCTAACGGATCTCTTGAACAACTCAAAGCTAGGTTTGTAGCAAAATGATTTTAACAACGAGCGTGTTAGAAAATAGTGTGATCAAGTAGATTACTAATTTTCCCTATTATTGTTACATCTCAAGGTAAAAATTAGCAACTCCAAAAAGATCACAAAGAATATGCTTCCTACGAATGTTCCTATCTCAGCTACGACTCGAGGCTTATTCGTATTGTGCATTCAAGATCGATTGACAATTAAAACTGTTAAGTATTCAACTGGCAACTAGGTAAGTATTCAACGTAGTTGAGATAGGAACATTCGTAAGAAGCATATTCTTTGTGATCTTTTTGAGTTGCTAATTTTTACCTTGAGACGTAACAATAATAGGGAAATTAGTAATCTACTGAACATAGGTAACGGTCGAGACGACCATCTATGCGATCCAAACGCTCGTAAATTCCGGGATCGCTTTGAACGGGTGGTGGGTGCAATGTGCCGCTGCCTCGGTGCGCCCTCCGCTTCGCGACCTCTTCCTCTACCGCCCTCGACGCTTAAACGCGATCCCATTCGTAGTGGAATCGCGAGCACATGTTCCAATTGGCGTCGGGCTGCCCAATGTCGCTTAATCTGGTGAGGTCGGTGTTGGGCAGGTGAAATATGGATTGGCCGTTCTTATCGTAGAGCAGCCAGAGGTGACGGTTGGGGTGTCTCTTCAGGAACGTCTGGACATAAAGGTATGATTTGTCCAGGAAAATATCCTGAGAGATAGGGTTCTCACGAATCGTCATCCCAAAAAAATCGGCAATAGGGGTGACAAAACCCCTAATACAAATCCTTGCATTTCTCGAAACTTCTGACTGCATCTAGAAATGCTGGGCTAGGAACATGTCGGCTTGCATCTTTTGTCTGGTCGCAGCACCAATCAGGATGCTCATGTCTTGAGAGAGGACAGTGCCGCCGTTGGTGCTGTCATGAATCGTGAAGGTTATGAGGCGGTGGAAGTAACGGATGGTAGGATTCCGAAGCGAACTTGCTTTTGCCCTCGAGGCATCATAATACGGAGTCTGCTCCGCTGCGGGATCCACAAACAACGGCCACATTTCTAAGGCCGAGTTCTCTATATCTCCAATAAATGGTCGTCATGGGGCCATCGACATCGTGATTCACTCATCGACCGAGAGCTGGCGGTGCTCGTTGTCCAATTAGAATGTAAGATAATCCGGCGACCCTTGTGTTTTGTGGATGTGGACGGTTGATAGAAATTCCAAAGTGAGGATCACATCGTCGATAGTTCGCATAATGATGTATAGAGACCGGCTCTCTCGGCAAGCCATGTTACATCGTTGGCGATCCCCATCTTTTGACAAGTATCGATGCACATAAATCGGCAATGTCGGTGCTTCAATTGCACCAACCTCCTCCAACGGTCCCTTGAAGAGGGATTCGACAATCGCACCCCATAAGTCTCGGGGTGGAACTCATCATGTGGCTCATCGTGTGAGGTTGAAACAACCTCCTTGCCCTTGCGCTTGCTTCCGGATGTACGCGGCATATTGTACCTAAAGAAATATTTCGAAGTTAGCGTAAGTATTTATTGAAAAGATTCAACCTAAACGTCAACCCATATGAAAATATCTCTCCCCCAAACTTGGGATTAGCAAAATTCCTCCCCCCATACTAACATATGATCTTATAAGGTATAACAAGGGGATAAACTCACACACAAACTCAAAAACGCGTGAAAACGCATTCTGGGGGTACCTCGCGGCCCACTTCGCGCCCGCGAGGCACCATCTCGCGCCCGCGCAGGAGCTCTCCCAGAGCGCGTGATAGCTAGGGTTTTGCAAGATTTTTGGGAATTTTCCAACCCAATTCAACAATGTAGGAAAATTAAACCAACAATATACATCTATGAACACCAATAAATCTAACATTGGAAGAAACATGCTCAAACACAATGTAAATTTAGCAAAATAGGCTCTAGTTCATAAATCTTTCAATAATCCACACAAGAAGCAATAAATGGTAAAAACTCTTCTAAATCATACTATCAAGCGAAAATCCAAGAAGAATTAAGCAAATGAAGCATACCTTGAGTGAAATTTACGTCTAGAGCACAAGAAATTGATGAACAAGGGTTTTGGGTGCTTGAGAGTGTTTGTGTCGTGTGTGAAGTGAAAAATGAGGGGAAAGAGATGTTTTAAAAACTGTAAAAAATGTGGATTGACTTCGGCTTGCGGGTCAGGTCGATCTTCACGGCCGGGCTCGCGGTCGCGAGCTGGGCGTGTAAGCTTTCTGGACATTTTCTCGCGGCCACCCTCACGGTCGCGAGGGCGATCGCTAGCTTCGCCCAGGTTTTATTCAAAGACGTTCTGCCCGATTTTACACGGCCACCCTCGCTGTCGCGAGGGTGGTCGCTAGACGTGTCCAAGTTGTGCAAATACATTCGCCGATTTCACGCGGTCACCCTCGTGGTCGCGAGGGTGGTCGCTAGACGTGCTTTTTTTATGTTTTAATAAAAGCAAATATAAATTGGGGCACAACAACGACCAACAAGACACGACACGACAAAAACAAAGAAAAACAAAACGAAAACATAAAGCATGTAAATATGTTGGGTTACCTCCCAACCAGTGCTAGATTTTTCGTCGCTAGCTCGACGTTACCTCTCATCATGGTTCATTAAGCTTGGTCACATTGACTTCGCGGTTGATGTGTGACTTGAAGTAGGATTTGAGGTACTGCCCGTTCACCATGAAAATGTTGCCACTCGAGTCTAGCAATTCATAGCTCCCATTGGCATGTGCTCGGTAGACATTATATGGCCCCGACCATCTCGATTTCAGTTTTCCAGGGAAAAGACGGAGACGGGCATTGTAGAGCAAGACTTCATTTCCTGGAGAGAATCCTTTGGGACGAATAGTGAGGCCGTGGAATTTCCTTGCTCTTTCCTTGTATATCTGAGAGTTCTCGAACGCTTCGTTTCTCCACTCGTCGAGCTCTAACAGTTATTCGCCTCTCATCAACCCGACCTCCTTGAAATCCATGTTGATTCTCCTTGTGGCCCAATAGGCTTTATGTTCCAATTCAACCGGCAAATGACGTGATTTCCCAAATACCAATTGATATGAAGATAGACCTATAGGCGCTTTGTAGGCAGTCCGGTAGGCCCAAAGAGCATCATCTAATTGTTTAGCCCAATCCTTCCTATGGACAACCGATTTCTCTAGAGTTCGTTTGATCTCCCGGTTTGCAAGTTCAGCTTGTCCATTCGCCTACGGATGATATGGAGAGGTGACTCTGTGCTTCACTCCATACTTAGCTAGGACATTGCCTAGCCACTTTTGTTGAAATGCGACCCTCCATCGCTGATCAACGCCCTAGGCACCCCAAATCGAGTCAGAATATTTTTATGTAGAAATTTGATGACAACATTGGAGTCGCTAGTAGTGTAGGAATTGCCTCCACCCATCGTGATACATACTCCACATTAAGCAAAATGTAGGTGAAACAACAAGACATGGGAAACGGACCCATAAAGTCGATTCCCCATACATCAAATAATTCCACTTCCATGATGCTCTTTTGTGGCATTTCATCTCTCTTGGTGACGTTTCCCATCCTTTGACAACTGTCACATCTCTTCACAAACTCTTGGCAATCCTTGAAGATCGAAGGCCAATAGAAACCACTTAAGCATACCTTTGCTACCGTCTTTGCCGCTGCAAAATGTCCTACATTTAATGAGCTATTCGTGCTCAGAGTGATCTTTCCTAAGAGCGGTGGACTTGTAGAAGGCCTACCACGAAGATGAATGAACATCTTGTCCAAAAAAGAAAATGGTTACCATCTTGCCGGACAAAGAAACAGAAGTCCAAGAATCCTCATTGCTTTAAGAAATTCTATAATATTCTTTCAAATTGAAAAGTTTATAAATTCCCACCCAAGGAAAAAAAGTCATCAACAACTACTTCCTCAAGTTTCCTATATCAAGACTCAATTTTACTTTAACCCACAAAATTTATCATAATATCTCAAAGCAAGAAGCTAAAGATCTCCAATACGTGGGTCAGCGCAAGAAACGATAGTTCACAATGGCCTTCAAAGTCTGCTCGATGGAAGCAATGATTTAGATGGATGATGGAGACGATGTGGAGGGTGTGGATTGGCTGAGAAAAGAAAGAGGAACATGGGGTGAGAAAGAGAATTGAATGAGGGGGCGTGAAAACAAACGACGTCGTTTTTTCACTTTTTCTTTTTTTGTATAATTTTTTAATTCTGTGTGTGCTAGCTAGGCAAGAAGGCCCGAATACAAGGTGTCAGCTAGGCAAAATATATCTGATTTCGTTGAACAGGATACAAATGTTAAAAAAATTGCGGTTATAATTTAATTTGTTATATGTTTATGTTGGAGTACGAATATAAAAATCCGCATACATCAGAGTACTAAGTGGTATTGCCCAATATAAAATTAGGGGTGGAAATCGGTTCGATTTCGGTTAACCGAACTACATGAAATGTATATACCAAATACCGAACCGGTTAATCGGATAACCGATTGATTTAAAAAAAAAACTGAATTCTACTTCAAGTGAGAATCGAACTCACAACCTCAATGAAAAAAGACATGCATCTACCCAACTGAGCTGTGATAGTTTCTTATAATATATTCATTTTAATTATATTTATAATTAATCCGTTATCATAAAAACAAATAGGTTGGCTTTGGCTGGATTCGAACTCGGACAAAAGACTTAGGCAAGCGCCTAAACCAACTAGTCTACAATAAAATTTGATAGAATAATATTTTGTAATACATATATATACAGTATTTTGGTTATTCGGTGTACCCATTCGGTTATCAGGTATTACCGATAATCTATTTTTCTAAAATTTTGATACCAAATACCGAACCGATCCAATTTTTTCGGTTATTCGGTAAACCGATAACCGAAAATTCGGTTCGATTATACGAATAACCGAATATCCAATACTAAACTTCCACCCCTATATAAAATAGTAATTTTCTTTTCTTTTACAGCAAACTCTCTCCCTTTTTATGTGAAACAACCCTTTAATTTGTAAGAATTGAATTAAGCAACTCAATCACGCTACGGTTCCCTCCTGAGAGAACAAACTGAATATGCTGGTTCGATCTAACGAATGACTCAGCTTTTTCCCTGCTTTTGATGTTGGATCAACAAATGAGTGTTTATTATAAAAAGCACAATATTCCTCTTTTTGTTTTCCCTTATTTTCTATTCTGATCGATGGAATAATTTTATGCTGACAACCATAATGAAGGAAAAAGGCACTAGTAATCTAATACAGATCTTCATCAATCTTTTCTTAGAGTTTGACGAAAATATAAGAAAGAGGTGATCTCCTGCATATCCGTTTGCATAAGCTGTTTCTATTTCTACACTCTTTCTTCCGTTTTTGAGGTTTTTTCAAGGTAAATGATATTTGATATTTTTCTTTAACTAAAGATATTTAAGAAAATTGTACTTCTTTTCTTTAATGAAAATGATACTTTTCTAAGTGTTAATATGGATTGCTGATTTTAAAAGTGAAGTACATATTTCCCGTTCAAGAAAATGAGGAAAACGAAAAAAAAAATCCAAATGCGGCAATAAAAAAATTTGAAAGATACGGGCGAAGAGACACTAGATTATTTCATTCATTAAACTAACGTCAGGCTCCTAGAAATTATGTTTTTTTATATGTACAATAACACTCTCATGTGATGATGCTTTTATATGATTTTATGTATTATGGTCATTCGCTTTTATTTTCATGACAATTATATATCATATAAAAATCAATAATTAAGATTAATTTCTAATTCTTATACTATAAGGAGGTGTTTACTTTGTATGATTATGTTGGATAGATAAAATTAATCCAATCTAATCAAGTGTTTACTTTAAGGATTAATATTTAAGGATATCCCAAAGCCCGGATTATTTTAATCATTTGAATTATTCTTCATTAATATTAATCCAACCAATATAGGTATGATTGAAATAATCCTCCAAATAAAGGGAGAATTATTTATCCCAATCTTAATCCTTCATTAATCATTTGTAGTAAACAAATGATTGATAGATAAAAATTATCTTATCATATATTTAATCCATCAAATAATCAATCCTTCAAAATACTAATCATGCAAAGTAAACACCACCTAAAAGTTTCTATATGATCACCTCCTTATATATATATACACACACATACAGAGACGGAGGCACGTAACAGTTCTTAAAACATGCAGGGGTATTTTAGTAATTTTCCATTTAATTTGAAATTTTGAAAAACATTATGAATTCGGAATACAAAATGCAGTCATACTTTAGTGGCGGGTTAATGCAGATATTAATAGATGTTTAATTGTAATTATAATCTCACATTATCATTCTATGTCCTTTGCTTATATGGAATTAATAAAGAAATGTCATCGCAATTCGCAAACATGTTAAACCAGTAAGAGTACTTCGAGCAAGATACTTTGATTATGAAAATAAATTTGTAGATATAGAATTGATTCTTTTGTATATATACTAGAACAAAATTTTTATCTGATCACGATAGATAATTTTAATCTTAGATAAATATATTGTATTTATAAGAAAGCTATTGAATTGTCATCGCAAAGAATATGTTTGTTAGTGTTACAAATAAAAGTGTCAAGCAATTATTTTAGAACATGAATAATATAAAATAAATATAATGATTTGATTGTGTTTAAGTTTTGTTTTTAAATTTTATGATGTAATTTAAACAATATTATTTATTTCTAAATTTCTATTAATAATTTTTTGTTTGGGCCCCCTAAGTCCAAAGTCTGGCGGTTCGATTCAAAATCGAACCGAATCCGAGAAACAAAAAAATCGAATTTTTTTTAAAACCCAAACCGAACCGATCCGTTTTATATATCCAAACCGAACCGAAATATTCGGTTCGGTTTGGTTTTAACCGAATTTAAATTATAATTAATATAAATATTATAATATTTGTAATATATATATAATATTATATATATAATATTAATCAATTTAAATATTAATAATTTAAATAACATATATATATAAAATATAAAAAAAATAAAAAAATTCGGACGGTTCGGTTTGAAAAACGATTTTTTCCCCCAAATCGAAACTGAACCAAACCGTTTTACTATACAAACCGAACCAAACTGCTAATTTCGGTTCGATTCGATTCGGTTTTTCGGTTCGGTTCGATTTTTGCTCTCCCCTACACACAACACTGTGATTTGCCCCTAAATTAAACAAGAAAATATGAGACATTGCTTTAAATTAAAGGAAAATATCGAAATAAAAATAAGAATTGGTTCGATGATGAAACACACCTAGTCAGTAAGACGATTTCCTTCCAAGATATTATGTCGGGGTTCGAGTCACCTTAAAAATTATTAGAATTTATTGTTAGCCTTCAAAGATTAAGTTTATTAATAAAAAGAAAAAGAACCACAGAAACAAAAATTGTGGATGTTCCCACAAACTTAATTAATTAAGAGTTGTTAGATGTGAAGCAATGAATTGTGGATTATGCATATTTAATACTCCATCTGTTCCAATATTCATGACCCCTTTCTTTTTACACGTAGATTAAGAAGAATTGTGTTTTGTGTGTAAAGTAGTGTGTGACACGAAATTCGAGATATTTTTAATGTAAATTTTTTTCCTTTTTTGGAAACGTGCCAACTGAATGAGACATCCCAAAAACAAAACGAACCAACAATAATGAAACAGTGAGAGTAGAGTATTAAACAAGAGGCATAAATTTAGATTGATGTCATCCTTTAACAAGTTGCATGCTTGTGGAATATGTGTAGCCCACCTTTTGCAATGAGGGCATTTCTTGTACTCTTTTTGATCTTTATAAAATTGAAATGTAAAAATGCCTTCTTCCTTTTCAATCCATGCAGCTGATAACTCTTGTTAAAGAGTTATTATATGACCTTTTTGATTTAAATAACCTTGAGTGTTATGTGTTCTGCTCGTATGTTTGTTGATATTTTATATGTTTATGTTATGTTTTCGTGTGTGTGCATGTCAGGATTGAGTCAAGTGCTTTTAAGGGGTATTGTGTACATTTTATGCATTATTTAATCATTCTACGGTATGTAGCGAGAAAGAGGAAAGAATGACGATCTTTGGAGTTCTGGCTGAGCGAAGTTGAGCTCGTGTTTAAGTCGAGCTCAGATCTAAGTCGAGCTCGTGGCGTGGACGAGCTCGTGCTTGTGAAATGAAGTGGTCGAGCCTGCATTGTGGACGAGCAACGACATGGAGTGGACGGTTTTGGTGAAGGTCGAAAGGAGATTAGCGGGACCACAACCACGTGGCGGTGGCCACCAAAGCATAAAGGAGACGAGAAAAGGAATAAAAATCGAGGATAAAGGGGCAGTGCGCGCATCAAGACCCCTAAAACAACCAGAGGTCGTTATAAGAAAGGGACGCTCATTTTCTGAGGAAAATCATCTTTGGGGAGAGCGGAAAGGAGAGCAAAAGAGCTATCTCTTGGAGAGGAAGCCATCGGAAGAGGAGACGATCCAAGAACGAGCACGCGATTCTAGCGATCGATTGCTGTTTTCTTCTTCTCGATTTCTTCTTAGCTTGTTATGGCATTTGTTTTTTTGAATATTTTTGAACAGCTCGTTATGAGCTAAACCTTTAAGGCTTGATCTCTTGATGAACCCCATGCTCTTGGGATGAACTCATTTCTACGCATATTTCGTTAAATCGCTATTGCTCTTTTGGGATGTATTTATCTTGCTTGTGCTTGATCACCATTGGTGAGATTCTAGCTCTATGATTGCTGGGAAGTTCTTATAGAGTTGAACACAAGAGAGTGACGCAAGAACATGATTTAAATATTATGTGTGTGAATAGCATAGGAATATGTATTTACCGTGCGTGGCAAATGTGAATGGATTAGTAAATGTATTCTAAGAGTAAGTTCGATATAGGAATATATTGATTGGCTCCATAGAATGTAATCTTAGATTTGAAAAAATACTAAGAATCGAAGAAATTCATGTCATAGCGATGATGCGACAATAAGGCTGTAGCATTATTAGTACATAACATGGGTGGAATCGAGAGGTCAAGTCTGTTTCTCTTTCTTGTTATCAGTTGTTTTTCCCATAGCTTTGTGTTTGGTATTCTATCTTGCTTTGTCGTAGTATTATCTTAGCATAGGTTCTTAGTTGTGCTTCATATTCAGGAGCTACCACCTGTTGAAATTTCCTTTATTGCATTTTTATTAAACAAAGTGGTTGTCAACGTGACTTATATCGTGATCTCTGTGGATTCGATCTCGGAATACTTCCGTGTATTACTTGTTGATTACGTGCACTTGTGTACGTTATATTGTGTTACATTAAACACCCAACAAAAGCCCATGTGAATTTCATCTTTAATTTTTTCGTTTGATGGTAATTATACACTTGAAGCACGTACTTGTTATCTGGACCTAAACAAGTTCATATTTTTTTGGCTTGTGATCGATCTTATTTTCGTAGGGTAATGAATGCGTAAAGAACACGAGGAAGTAACGTGGTTCGATCTATTGAAATAGATCTACGTCCACGGAGCAAGAGTGAATATCTCTATTAAGTATGTAAGAAGCGAATACAATGAGTGTAGATGATCTCTTTCATCTAATCTAGCCTCTATTTATATACCATCATATTGAGTTTGACTCTAATACAAAGTCTTCTCTCATAAGGATTCTTTTAGATATGCATCCGAATCTTCTACATCTCCAATATCGATTTGAGTTGTAGTTGGTCGAGAGTCTTTTTGGGCCGAACTCACATAGGCCGAGCTTAATGTCGGGGCCCATTTATATTGGGCCTGATGCTTGGGCCTAGTAGTTGGGCCGTATCCTATCACACCCTCCCTCCCCCAAAAAAAAGACGTAGAAGTGAGGTCGTGATGGAGGGGGGGACAGTGGATCGGACATTGCCTCGCCGAAATTTGTGATCTGGCGAAGTGGAATACATACAATCCTGCCGAAGTTGAATGTTGCCCGATCATAAATTGACCGAAGTCGAACACTCGTTGCCCCATCGAAGTCGAATATGTAATCTCGTGTCGAGGTCGGACACGGGATGTCGTGCCGAGGTCGAACACGAAACACGTCCCATCCATTTAATGCATACGGCGGTTGGGGTCCCGATAAAGTGCACGTTGGGGGGATAACTTCCCCAATACGCCATTTCCCATTTCACTTTATTCGCCGCCAACTTTCAAACTTGAGAAAAACTCTCTCTCTGAAAAAAGTTCGAGTTTCCAGCACTATTCCTCTATTCGCTCGTATTCGCCGGAGCACCAGTTGCCATTTACCTCGATAGCCTTGCTAAAACAAGTAAGTATATATGGCTTCTTCTTCTCGTTCTGATGAGGCTCATGGCCGTGAAGGCCGTGATGTGTCAGTGTCGCCATCGGGTTCGCCTATGGTATCTTCACGGCGTCCTTCTGTCGTCGTTTTAGATGTTTTTACCGTTGATTCATCTATTCCTTCCCCGTGTAGTGTTGCTTACCTGCCTTTGTGGGATTTTGGTAAGGTTTCTACTTTTCCGTCGTGCTAGATTTCCCTTCAATTAAAGAGCTTGCTTCGAGATTTTTTGTCCCAAATTCTGTTGAGTTGGCCATTCCCCGAGTGGAGGATACGGCCTGTGCCCCTCCAGAGGGTTTTGTTACGATATACGAGGACAGCCTTAAGTGCGATCTTCGTCTTCCTTTTCCTTCTGTTTATACCGAACTGCAAAAAAAGTTCGGCATACCTCTTGCCCAAATAATGCCAAATTCTTTTCGGCAGTTGACGGGTCTTGGTGTCTATGCCCGTCGCCATAATTTTCCTCTCACCCTAGGGTTGGTCTTTAGGTTTTTCAAGTTTAAATCCAGCTCGGGGTGGTACTATTTATCACATCTTCGTAGTTTTAAGGTGAAGACGAGGTCAAAAATCCCGAACTGGCAGAAGAAGTTCTTCTTTTGTCTGTTCGATGAGGCATTCTAGTTAAATGCGGAATACGGAAAGTTGTCGACGAGGCCACCGATGACGACGGTGACCTCGAGGAGTTATTGGAAAGGTAGGCCATGTCGATCGTAAGTTTTTCCGAGGTCGAGCTCGTCACTCTGGCCGAGACCTTATGATCCTGCTACCTCGGTAGAACCGGTGAAGGGTGAGGCCCCCCCTTATTCCACTTCGACTCTTCCATATTTTTATTTTTTTATTTTTTATGTCCTAACTCGGCCTTTCTTTTTAACTCCGTAGTGAACTTCGGTGCCACGAAGAAGAGGAAGAGACCGAGGTCTGACCTCGAGCCATCCAACGTGGCCTCGAAGACCATGTCGAGGCCTCTTACGAGAGGACCGAAGACATATTGAGCTCGCCCCGCCCCTTGCCCATCCCACGCCCCAACAAGGAAAGGCGCGTGGTTTCGCTCTAAGACGATGATGAATGTGAGATCGTCGGTTCCAAGGTCGCACGTCGGTCCTTCCCCGAGGTAATGCAATTGTTTTGCACTTCACAAAGTTATGTGTTTGATGTAATTGTTTGACGTGGTTGACTTCGGTACAGGGGACTGAGTATATGACGGTCGAACTTGCGAGGGTGTCCACCGAACTGACTGCGACGTCCACCCAACTATCGGAGTACCTTAATGATGCCGTCGTCTAGTTCCACCGGGTGGCTCGCCTCGCGAGGGGTTTGGAGGAGAAGACCCTCCTTGTCCACGAGGTGGTCGAGGCCGAGGCGAAAGCTCGGGATGCGGCGAAGAGGGAGGCCGTGGCTCTGGCGACGGCTGAGGTGGCGAAGGCGGCCGAGGTTGGCCTGCTGAAGGCCGAGGCGGAGGCGGCAGTGTCGAGGCCGGCGGCGGCCTCGCAGGAGATCTTCTCCGCGCTGCGGAGAGGTTATTTTGTCCGGAGGTTCTTGGGATGGCCGGAGCTGGCCTCGGTCCTGTCTGGCGTGGCGGCCGCTCTCGATGAAGTCGCCGAGGATTACCGGTTGGATAAGTCAATGCGGGTATAAGGTGATGTCGAATGAGGCCATCTTTGCGGCGTATGCCGAGGCTCTCGCTGACGACATGAAGAGCTTGCCTGTTGTAGAGAGCCCGCCTCCTCGTCGACCTTCTTGCCTTCACGAGGCGGTCGCGTGCTATCGGTGGACAGGGACGTCCAGCTCGAAGCTGTTATGGTCGATCTGGCTAAGGAGCGGAGGGCGGCAACGACTGCCGAGGTCGAAGCTGCAGAGGTTCGGAAGGAGGCGGCGGCCGAGGTGCAACTCGAGGGAGAAGCTGCTGGAGGGGTCAGTTGATCCCTTTTTTGTAGATAAAATGTACTCACGACATCATTAAGATGTCGATTTTGATCCTGCCTTAAAGGCCTGAATAAAAGCTCAATTTTATGGAAGAATGCTTCTTTTTTGTTTTTGTCTTCAGTCTGGTCTTGAACTTGTTGACGTATCTCCTTGGCTGAACCAAATCAAAATTTTGAATCGAGCTCTCGAAGCAAAAGAGGTCGAGGTCCTTCACTTGGAAGGCAAGCTTGGCCATGTGCAGGAGGATGCCGATGTAAAATTCAGGTCTTCTCACGAAAAATATGATGAGCTTCAAGCTCGGTTTTTGGAGTTGGAAGAGAAGGCGGAGATCTCGAAGGATGATGCCAATCGGTCGTCGGTCGGAGCACGCCGAATCTGAGGTTGTTATTCTCGAAGTGGTGGAATGACCATCTCAAAGTCGAAGCCAAGTCTTCGAGATCGCAGCCGGTGTTCGAGCTACAAGCGTGAGTACGGCCGGGACTCTTGGCAATTCGGGGCGGCTTGCCGACACGAGAAAGAATAAGGCGATGCATGCAAGGCTGTTGTAGCTCGTCATCCACAACTTGGCGGGTGCTTCGATTCGACTGCCGAGGCTTCTTCCCCTTTCCCCGACGGTGCGTTCAAATACTGGAATTGTTGATAGGCATCCTCGGGAGTTTTATAGCGAGAGCGCGGTTATCAAGTAGTCGGGCCGGATGGCGAGACATAGAGGTCAGTGGCGAGCTCAGTGTCGATCGAGGGCGAGGTAGGGGTAGGGGTAGGGTAAGCATAGATGAACTGCTGAACCCTGATTTTGCTAGAGATTGACTTAGTTTCACCCAGCCTCCCGGTTCTTCATCGTCCTCGTAATGTCGTGTATGCGTTGAAGAACAAATTTTTCTTTGTCTTGTGTTGATTTTTTCTTTTTATCAAACACTATATATATTTCGTCCTCGTAATCAAACGAAGGTAGGTCGTCCTCGTAATCAAGCGAAGGTAGGTCGTCCTCGTATTTAAATGAAGGTAATTCATCCTCGAAATAAACGAAGGTAGTTCGTCCTCGTATTAAATGAAGGTAGTTCATCCTCGAAATAAACGAAGGTAGTTCGTCCTCGTATTTAAATGAAGGTAATTCATCCTCGAAATAAATGAAGGTAATTCGTCCTCGTATTAAACGAAGGTAGTTCATCCTCGAAATAAACGAAGGTAGTTCATCCTCGTATTAAACGAGGGTAGTTCATCCTCGTATTTAAACGAAGGTAATTCATACTCGAAATAAACAAAGGTAGTTCGTCCTCGTATTTAAACGAAGGTAGTTCGTCCTCGTATTAAACGAAGGTATAAGTTCCTTATTTGTCGAGAAGTGTCGATAGGGATGGTCCCCTCACGCGTGTTTATTTTACCCTGTGTTGGGTTTATTTATCATCCTCTTAGAGGGTATTATATAATGGGGAAGAGGTAGTATGCATAAGTGACAAATGAAATATGCAAGACTGAGCATATGAAGTAAATAAAGAAAAAGATTTTATTAATGAAAGACGACGTAACAAAAGAAAAGGACCTAAAGACACGACTTAACAAAACTAAATGAACAATTTTTTTTTTTTGACACTTATGCAAAATATCTCTTAAGATGAATGATGTGCCACGTATGAGGTATTTGCTCACCGGATAAATGGGCGAGCTTATATGACCCTTTTCCGAGGACTTCTTCAACTCGGTATGGTCCTTCCCATGTGGCTTCCAACTTGCCGAGCTTTGCGGCTTTACTGACTTCGCTATTTTGAAGTACGAGGTCATGTACTTGGAATTGTCGGGATTTGACACGCTGGTTACAATACCGAGCTACTTGTTGCTTGTACCGAGCTTCTCTAATGTAGGCGAGGTCTCTCTTCTCTTCTAGCAGATCCAGGTCAGTTCGTAGATTCTCCCCATTTGCTTGACTAAGAAATTGATGGTGCGGGGCTCGGTATATCGATTTACCGGGATTCTTGCCGGTTCCATACACCAAACTGTGGTGTTTCTCCGTTCGATGTCCGGAGGGTGTTGTACGGTATGACCATAAGACTTGTGGTAAATTTTCCACCCGCTTGCTCTTCACTCGGTCGAGCGAGTTTGAGTCCTTCACAATTGTCTGTTGGTGACTTCGGTTTGACCATTTGCTTGAGGATGGGCCACGAGGTGAATTTTGTTGAATCTGAAGCTCTTGATGATCGCTCCTTTTCACACGTAAAAGTGTAAGTATGGGTAAGCGAGTATCGTATCCACAGAGATTGTATCACGAAACATAGAAGCTAACTCAGCGACAATTCATCATTATCCAAGCACGTAATTTGGGTGATAGGTTTAGGGCTTGAATTTAATCCAAAGCAAAGGTAACAGCGTAAATATAAATAAAGCAATAAAATCACGGAAGATAATGAAGAAAGACTAACCCAGGGTTGCACCAATCCTATCCACAACGATGTTTATCCCGCTTATTACTAACCGTTTTAATCCGGACAAGACGGAAGATCACATATATAACCAACAACTTGATTCTGACAATTACGGCGATTGATTACTAATTTTCCTATCACGATTCGTCTCTAGAGAAAAATAAGCAACTCAAATGGATCACTAAGAATATGCTTCCTACGAATGTCCTATCTCGATTCGACCCAAGGCTCATTCGTATCATGCATTCAAGATCGATTGACAATTAATACAATTACGTCATTAGCGGCAACTAGATATGCATCAAGATTGATCGTAAATCAACACATATAAATAAGCACCATGAATCATGAATCAATGCCTCGGAAGGTAAATATAATAGCAGAATCACAACATATAGGATCGAATCATGCAAACCCTAGGATTAGAGCGGAAAACTAGCCGACATAATGAGCGGAATAAAATACGATTTAACCATAAAACGGAAATTAAATATATAAAACCCGTAGGAAGCGTTGGATGAACAATGGTTGGTCTTGAATCGAATCCCAAGCGAGCGAGCGGAAAACAACGGAAAACGATTGGACAAAACGTTCCGATCGATAGCGAAACGATAAACTAAACGAGAACAACGGAAAACAATACTAGAATTAAACTAAATGAAGACTAAAGACTAAAAGCTGTAAAACCGAGGAAAACTTAAGAAAAACGAGCTCTGGGGCGTATGGGGTCTGTTGAGGCGCAGGGCTCTTGCCTATTTATAGAAAAGGGTGGAAACCCCAATTTTCGCCTCTGCCGTGCCGCCCGCGATCGTTTCTCGCGGTCGCTAGCTCGACCGTGAGCCATCTCCACAAGCACTCTTCTTCGCTCATGGTCCCTCCTTCGCTCGCATTGTACCTCGCGACCAGCCTAGCGATCGCTAGCAATTCCGCACGGTCGGGAGAAATCGTCCGATGAGTTCTAGGCGCTAGGGCTTGCTCGCGTGCAGTCGAGGTCGCGGTCACTACTCCTCTGGGCTCATTTGGTTTGCCTCATGACGACCGACTGGCGACCGCTAGGTTGGTCGCTAGAAATAGGTCGGTTTGTTCATTTTGCTCGTCTTGGTTCCTTGCTTCAATTTCAACATATAAACCTACACAACACCAAAAGAACACCCAAGAGCAATATCTTCTAGAAATAGATGAAACATTGAGAATCGATGCATAAACGCACATTAAACGAGCTAAACTCATCTTCAAATATCAACTATAAACGTGTAAAATGCGCGTTTATCACTTGACACCACTCTTTGAAGACCTTATCTATAAACTGCGTCCCATTATCCGAAACTAGGATATGGGGGATGCCGAAGCGACATGCGATATTTTTTCAGACAAAGTTGAGAGCGTTTTTGCTTGTGATTTTCACCAAGGGTTCGGCCTCCACCCATTTTGTGAAGTAGTCGATAGCGACAATCAGGAACTGAAACTGTTCTGGAGCTTTACAGAAGGGGCCCACAATATCGATCCCCTATTGCATGAATGGCCAAGGGCTTTGCATGCTGACGAGGTCGGTTTGAGGTAGCCTCGGCACATTTCCATGAATTTGACACTTCGGACACTTCTTTACGAGGTCGATTGAGTCTCGGAACATTGTTGGCCAATAGTATCCCCATCGCATGATTTTCTTTGATAACGCGCGAGGTCCGATATGGCTTCCACATGATCCTTCATGTACTTCTCGTAGTATGTATTCAGCTCGGTTCGGACCCAAACACCTTAGGAGAGGCTGGAATCGACTTTCAGAGAGAATTTCTTGCTCAATGCGTGTCGCAAAGATTTGCTCAAGATTTTCCTAGCCTCGAGTCTATCATGAGGTAATCGCCCTTCTCCAAATATTCTTGAATGGGAGTCATCTAATTAGGTTCTTCATCGAGACTATGTTAACCGACATCGGCATCGTCTATGCTTCTCTTTTGGACTTAACTTCTCTTTGGCGGGCTCGTTGATGGCGAAGCCGGTTTGCTTAGGTGTCACTCATATTACGCTCTCACAGATCTGAACCAACCGGAAGTATGAGAAAGGCTGTTGTAGGCTTTGGCTTTTTCAAGGTATTTCTTCATCTGTTGCCTTTAGCTTCGTACTTTCCCAACATGTGGCTTACTATGACACGAGAATCCTCTGAACTTGCGGCTCTTATCTGAAGGCTTTGAGCTAGGAGAGTCCTACAATTAAGGCCTCGTGCTCCACTTCGTTATTCGTGGTTTTGAGCATAAACCAGAAGTGCGTGGGTGATTTCTTGACCATCGATCCTAAAAGTAATATGCCCTGCCCACTTCCGTTTTCCCAAGCTCTATCCACATAGATTTGCCAGCAATTATTGGATGCTTCCTTTATGGGTTCGGCCGGCATTGTTTGAGGTAGGCTCGGGAGTTTGGCTTCTACGTGAAGTTAGCCTCTACAAGAAAGTCGCTGAGGCTTGACCGCCATGGCTTGACGAGGCAAAAGAGATAGCGTGCTCGCCCAATTCAAATGCCCACTTCGCAATTCTCCCGAAACTTCGGCTTTGTCGACACTTGCGAAGTGGATGATCGGTCGAGAACTTGTATAGGATGTGCGTGGAAATAGGGATGTAGTCTCCTTGCGGCATTTACTAATGCTAAAAGCGAGCTTCTAGAGGTTGATATCTCGTTTCTAGCCCTTTAAGTGCTCGGTGATGAAATACCGCGAGGGAGTTGACGACGCCCATCCTCTCGTACAAAACCGCACTTATGGTTTCATCCGAAGTCGTAAGGTATATGGAAAGAACTTCTCCTTCTTTCGGGACGATAAAGTGGGAGTTTGGCAAGGTAGTTTTGAGATCTTCAAAAGCTAACTTGTGTTTATCATCGAATTGAACTCCGAGCCTTTTGAGAATTTTGAAAAATGGGAGTTGCTTCTCATGACTTTTTGAAAACGGCTCGGGCGACTATGCAGCCCGTCAACTTATGCACGTCATGGATGGTCTTCGGCACCTTCATCTCCAAAACGGTTTGAACCTTGAACGGGTTGGCTTTTAATCCTTCTTGTGAAACCCAGCACCCCAAAAATTTCCCAGACCGAACTGCAAATGTACATTTTTGGGGGTTTAGTTTTAGGTTTACTTTACGAAGTAAGCCGAGGACAATTCTGAGGTCGGCAACACAGGTGGCTTTCTCCTTACTTTTGACGACGATGTCATCTACATACACCTTCACAATTTGATCGATGTAGGACTGAAATATCTTGTCCACCATTCTTTGATAGGTGGCCCCTGCATTCTTGAGTCCGAATGGCATCTTCTTATATGCAAAGACGTCGAAGTCCGTGATGAAGGCTGTTTTGGATGCGTCCTCGTCACTCATCAAGACTTGGTGATACCCCTTGTATAGATCCAAGAAGCTGAAGACTTCGTATCCGACCAAAGCGTCAACTTTCTTGTCAATATTGGGAAGGGGGTAGCAGTCCTTAGGGCAATGTTTATTGATATCGGTGTAATCGATACACATTCGTCATCCCACTCCTCTTTTCTTGACCATCACTGGGTTGGCTATCCAGGTCGAATACTTAACTTCGAACAATATGCGTGCTTTCAAGAGTTGGTTCACTTCGTCATGTATGAACTGATTACGTTCCGCTGCAAAGATCCGCTGTTTTTGCCGAACTGGTTTGACACTTGGGTCAATGTTGAGCCGGTGAGTAATAATACTTGATGAGACCCCGGTCATGTCAAGGGGTGACCAAGCGAGCGTCTCGAATTCCCTTAGGGGTTGGATGATCTGCTTTCTCGGTTGAGGTACTTGGTGGGAACCTACTTTGGCGACCTTGAGGGATCGTCTTCATACGGTGTGACCTCCTCTACCGAGTCGCCGAGAGCGGGGCGATGTCCTTTCCGCCCAACTCCTTGGCCTTCTCTAATTGCTATGCTCGGGTCTTGGGCAAGTCGGCATCTCTTAAGGCGACCTGCATGCACTCTTTGGCTTATTTCTGATCTCCTCGGATCACAGCTGATAACTCTTATAAAAGAGTTACTACATGACCTTTTTGATGATAATATCCTTGAGTCTAACGGGTTCTGTTCGTTAGTTTGCTGTTATGTTATATGTTTATGTTATGTTTGCGTGTGTATGTGTGAAGGATTGAGTCAGGTGAATTTAAAGGGTTTTTAATTTCATTTATACGTTATTTAATTAGTTATGGCATGTAGCGGGGAAGACGGCGGTGAAGATGAGGTGAAGTCGTGAGTCAAAGTCAAGCTCCGTGGTTGAGCAGCGCGAGCAAGGCCGAACTTCGTGAGCGAGCTTGACTTGATGTATGAGGAAGGATTGAGCGAATAATCTTTGGAGAAATCGGGGTAGAGTCGAACTACAAAGGCGAAGTCAAGCTCGAAATTGAAAACCGAGGGGTGGGCGAAGTCGAAAACCGAGCTCAGACTTCCGAGCTGGTGAGCGAACCGAACTACGGAAAGAAAGAGAGCGAGCCGAGCTCAAAGGCTGAAAAGTTCGCAAGTGTGAAGGAAGCGCGTGTTCATGGTAGGGAGAAGATAAGAACCGTGAGTGATGACGAACTCGAAGGCGTATGAAGATGACCTCGACATCGAAACTTCGTAGCGAGGCGGACTCACAAGTGAGGTCGGACTCTTAGCCGAGCTCGAGGCGATGGCCGTGGCGAGATCGGATTCATGAGCGAGTCGAGCCCGTTCAAAGGTCGAGCTCGGGAGAAAGGAAAAGCGGCGATGTCACGCGCCGAGCTCGACGTGAGGGCGGACCTTTGAGTGGTCGAGTGTGTAAGGGTTGAGTTCGATCACGAGGTCTTCATCGGGAGAGGCGAGCTCGTGCACATGCAAGCGAGTAGGAGCTTGTATTAGCGGTGGCCGTGCTTATGAAAAAGCGAGAGAGATCTGCGGGACCACGCCACGTGGCGGCTGGCCACGAAGATAAGGGCCGCGCGTTTTGTCGAGCCAGCGGAAAAAGAAAGAATCGGAGGATGAAGGGCTTGCGGTGCCTAGTGCGCACACTAAAAGTGTCGAGTTTGTTATTAAAGAGGCGACAATCGGAGATGATTCATTATTGATGTCTGGAAAAGGAGCGAGAGGCGACACCTTGGAGAAAAGCCATCGGGCGGCGATCCAGGAGGAGCACGTGATTTTGGCGACAGTGTTAACTTTGAATCTCAATTTCTTTTTTCTTTGCTATGGCATTTGTGTATTTGGATTTTGTTGCACAGCTCGCCATGAGCTAAATTTGTAGGACTTGATCTTTTGATGAAACCCATGCTCGTGTAACGAGCCCCGTGCTCTGCTTGTTTTGTTAAGTTATTATCGTTTTCTTGGAGATTATTTATCTTGCTTGTGATTGATCACCATGAGTGGGATTTTAGCTCTATGATTTCTGGGAAGCTCTCATAGAGTGGAAAACAAGAAAGTGACGCAAGAACATGATTTAAGTATTATGTGTGTGAATAGCATAGGAATATGTGTTTGCCTTGCGTGGCATAAATGAATGGAATAGTAAAGATACTCTTAAAGCATTTTGGTATAGGAATATATTAACGAGCTTAGAGGGTATAATCTTAGATTTGGAAAAATACTAAGAGTTGGAAGAGTTCATGTCATAATAACGGGGCAAAGATAATGTTGTAACATAGCGAGTACGGAGCATGGGTGGAATTAAGAGGTTGTTCGAACTTTTGTATATGCATTCTCACGCAAGTGCATGTCTCGGTGTAATATAAAATACTTGTTGATTACGTGCACTTGCGTAGAATTGTGTTATACAAAAGTTGAACAACCTCTTAATTCCACCCATGTCTGCACTCGCTATGCTACAAAGATTATCTTTGCCCCATTATTATGACATGAACTCTTCCAACTCTTAGTATTTTTCCAAATCTAAGATTATACCCTCTAAGCTCGTTAATATATTCCTATACAAAATGCTTTAAGAGTATCTTTACTATTCCATTCATTTATGACACGCAAGCAAACACATATTCCTATGCTATTCACACACATAATACTTAAATCATGTTCTCACGTCACTTTCTTGTTTTCCACTCTATGAGAGCTTCCCGTAAATCATAGAGCTAAAATCACACTCATGGTGATCAATCACAAGCAAGATAAATAACTCCAAGAAAACGATAATAACTTAACAAAACAAGTGAGAGCACTGGCTCATACACGGCATGGTTTCATCAGATCAAGTCCTGGTTTAGCTCACGGCGAAATCAGGCAACAAAATCCAAATACACAAATGCCATAGCAAAGCAAAAAGAATCGAGATTCAAAGTTAACACTCGTCGCCGAATCACGGCTCCTCCTCGATCGCCGCTTCCGATGGCTTCTTCTCCGTGTCGCCTCCGCTCCTTCCGACATCGAATAATGAATCATCTCCGATTGTCGCCTCTTTTAATAACAAACTCGACACTTTTTAGGTGTGGGCACTAGGCACCCGCAAGCCCTTCATCCTCTCGATTCTTTCTTCCGTTGGATCCGACAAACGCGCGCCTTTATGTTGTCGTGGCCGCCGCCACGTGGCCGTGGTCCCGCATCTCTTCTTCGCTTTTTCATAAGCACGGCACCGCTATCACGAGCTCCTCTACTCGGTTGCACAGTGCACGCCTCGCCTCCCGATGAAGACCTCGCATCCGAACTCAACCCTTATACACTCGACCTCACTCAAAGGTCCGTCCTCATCGCCCGGCTCGTCGTGACATCGCCTTTCTTTCCTTTCTCCCGAGCTCGACCTTTGAACGGGCGGGCGACCTCGCTCATGATCCGATCTCGCCGATCATCGATCTCGAGCTCGATTAAGAGTCCCGACCGCCACGAAGTTTCGGTGTCGAGGTCGCCTTCATACTTCACCTTCGAGTTCGTCATCACTCACGGGTTCTTATCTTCTCCTACCATGAACACGCCGGCCTTCACACTTGCGAACTTTTCGCTTTGAGCTCTGGCCTGTTCTCTTCTTCTGAGTTCGGTTCGCTCACGAGCTCGGAAGTCTGAGCTCGGTTTTGACTTCGCCCACCGGTTTTCAATTTTCCGAGCTTTGACTTGTCTTTGTAGTTCGACTCTCCCGCATTTCTCCAAGATTATTCGCTCAATCCTTCCTCGTGACATCAAGTCAAGCTCACTCACGAGTTCGGCCTCGCTGGCTCAACCCGGAGCTCGACTGACTCACGGACTTCACCTCGTCTTGCGGGCCGCTCTTCCCGCTACATGCCATAACTAATTAAATAACGTATAAATGCAATTAAAACCCTTTAAATTTTCCCGACTCAACTCTTCACACATACACACGCAAACATAACATAAACATATAACATAACGACAAACTAACGAACAAAACCGTTAGACTCAAGGATATTATCATCAGGTCATGTAATAACTCTTTATAAGAGTTATCACACCCCAAACTTAGCTCATTACTGGGTCCTCGGTGATGTTCTTACACAACAAAACACACCCACAAAACAAGAAGCGATGTTGAAATGCTCCGACGATAGCGAGATGATGACTTAATCAGCTAAGGATGTCGCTTTCGATCATGGTTCTTTCAAAGAAAAGAATCATTCGGTTCTTCGTTCTTGATGCGGTCAATCACCTCGTATTGCAAGGATGTCGCCCTTCATATATCAACATGTATATAACACATTAGCCACTACATGAATCTTCCCATAACTTAGTTCTTCTTAATATGACCATGCTTTGATTATCAAGTGCACATATGTCTCCACAATTCAGTTCGGTCAACCCCCTCTCCACTAACATGAGTGTCATCAATCTCGGATCGGTGGGTCTTTAACGACTTATAATGTTAGGCTTGGGTGTGGTAGGATTGTTTGGGATAATGTAGCTCAAAACACACAGGCACCTAAACTCATTCTTGGTTCCAACTTGCCTGACATTTCTCTTTTCTTTTTGTAGAAACCCCGCATCTTCACCTTTTTCGTTTATCATCTCCGATTTTTATTTTTTTTTACAATTTTACAACTTCACCCTCAACTTCTTTACAACTTCACCCCTAACTTCGAGGTTACTTTACCTCGCCTACCCCAAAACTTAGAACATAACATTGTCCCCAATGTTGAGACTTATACAAAAATGAGGGTGAGACATTTGTCTTGACATAGAGATTAATACGCACTATTATAGAATCTGAGGCCCGAACCACAATTAGGCATGCCCAAAGTGAAGGGTAAGGAATAATATATGTGGGTATCTGAGAGAATATTTAGTGGATGCAAGAAAGAAAAAGCTTGTAAGCTCAAAGGGGGACCCTAGGAAAAATATGATATTAGGGAAGGCTAGAAAGGCACAATCGATCCAAAAAGGGCCTACGTCCTATCCATGTTGACACACTCATGTATATTGTCTCAAGGGGGAGTACCAACCCAATATGAAAGACATGCACTCATACAAAATCGTAGGCCAATTAAGATTTATCGATGCAATGGTCAATCCCTATAGGAACTAATATGCTAATACCAAAATTAACAGAGGTACACCCCACAAAATAAGGGTAAAAACCAGACAAGCAATAAGGCGTACCAAAGATCACAATATAAACAAAACAGATTGACATCATAAAGCTATCCCTTGCCAACCAAGCATCATCCTTAGAAATCATCGAAAACAGAATCACATGCTTTTATTGAACAAACCAGAACAACATCAACAAAACACCGACCAGAAATTTTAAAGCTAAACACAAACAAAACACAAAACCAACACCAAGGATTGAGTTAGAGAAAACGCCCCTGACCTACACCTCGGGAGAACCCGAAGGAGTAGGAGAAGGGTGGGTAGATGGAGCAACTGGTGTCTGGTCCTCAGTGGATGTAGCAGGAGCAGTCTTTGTTGCAAATTGAGCTCGGTCCGACCTCACCTCGCTCTCCTTCTCAACCTCGGCCTCAGAATCATAATTCGATGGTAAAGGCCAAGCCTGGAATATCCGATGTGGAAATTCAGGGAAAGCTGGCAGTTCTACCGTGGATAACGATCTGAGACAGTCCTTCATTACACTATCTCGCTTGCGGCAATATACCCAATATCGTTTCAGGTCTTCCTCAAATGCAGCAGATCGGAGCAAGAGTCCTTTGATCCGCAAAGCGAGAACTTCGCATATCTAACATAGTAGGCTCGGACGAGGTCGGCATGGGCGGAGGTAGACCGGCTTGCCGCGTCGAGGTTGGGTCTTCGACGCACCATGACGATGAGTCGAGGCCTGATATCTATGAAAGCTTTCTCGATGAGGTGATCCTCATCATCCCGAAAGGCACCACGGCCTTTATGCTGGCCCGAGTGTCGTAGAAGGGAAGAACGATCGGCCGCCTTCCTTTTTCGGCACTCGTCCACCTCGCGCCAGATTTGGGTGCCTACATTTACGGACCTCCCAACGAAAATGCAGAGAAGTAACAACATTCGTTCTTCCGACACGGTGGTATCATGGGTGGTGGGCAAAATCCGGCTTTTAATGAAGTGAAGCCAGACATGAGCCTCCAATCTTAACGATGCAGCTTTAATGGAGCGACACCCCTGTGTGGAAAACGCCCATTCTGTGCCTTCGATAGCCGTCAATCTTAGTGCCTCCTCTAGATCATCAGCTAAAGGAGCCCTCTTCATGGCGGAGAAAGCATCATCCACCTCATTCTCGAATTCATAAAATCATTAATGGTTTTGGGAGAAAACCACCAACTTACCCCTCACCACATGAGATAACCTTCCTTATTCGGCAAAGGCGTGATATATGCATAGAATTCCTTAACCAAGGGTGTAATGGGTGGAGGTGGAATTACAAACGTTGCCCATCCATTTAGTGAAATCGGCTCTACCACAAACACCGGGTTTCTTCGACTTAAAACCCTTCTCTATCCATATATGCCTAGGTTTTAGGCGCATAAAACTCTCGAACCCACCATGAGCTCGGAATTTGGGGATGGCGTCGATTGGACGTCCTGCCTTTGTTGAAAAGGGTTTGTCCACCCTCGCCTTCTTGCCTTGAATATCCTCAGATTCATCTGCCTCCACTAATTTGGCCTTGCCCTTATCGCTCTGACTAATTTTTCTTTTGGAAGAGGAAGGCGCAACCGCTTGTGGAGAAATCGGTGAATCTTCCGGTGACAGCTCGGCGTCTGATATGATGATGGGCGTGGCAGACTCATTGCTTGGACGTGCCACTTGCTTCCTGACCCTGTTGCTAAATCTCTGCATAATAACAGAATTTCACGGTGGAGGAGATGAAGACAACTAAATTTCAGAGAGCAAAAGTTTTGAGGAGACGGACATGAAAAGTGAGAGCAAAGGCGTAGCAAAATTGGGGGAAATAGAAAAATTGACAGAATATAAAGTGGGAGAGAAAAAGGCACGGTCTTCCAAACCCAAATGTCAACCAAATTTCTCCCTTCTTTTTAC
Organism: Salvia rosmarinus; assembly: GCA_036937905.1. Lineage (NCBI taxonomy): Eukaryota > Viridiplantae > Streptophyta > Magnoliopsida > Lamiales > Lamiaceae > Salvia > Salvia rosmarinus. Next base: position 25,174,078 of record CM072818.1, on the reverse strand, counting down.
CAAAATAACACTCTATTTCACTTTCTCTCTCTACGCAAGTCCATCATCGGAACAAAACTAGCACAATGCTCGAATTCACACCCAGAGGTACCACACTGCAATAAAATTTCCACATTTCATTTTAGAGCAAACCCCGATCTTCTTTAACAAAGCTAAGGTAATTTATTATCACACACAAACAACGAGACAAAGCGAAAATAAAACAAATATTTACAAACAAAACAACGAACATTTAAGCGCCGCCATGGCAACCAAGATACCTCCGGTCAGCGTCGTGGTGTCGAGGTCTTCTCACGAACGACCTCGCCACCCCAATAGTGCTTGACACGCGTCCATTCACCATGAATTCACGACCGGCGTTCCTTCAGTAATGTGATAGCACCGTGGGTGCTACGGGAGAATTGTGAAGGACCCGACCATCGTGATTTCGACTTTCGAGGAAAAGCCTCGGCCTTGAATTGAACAATAGCACTTGCCGCCCCCGCAGCGGCGCTAAAACTTGTTGTTCGAACTTTGTATAACACAATTCTCTGCAGTGCACGTAATCAACTAGTAATATCTGAAATATTCAAGATCGAATCCACGGGAACACACTTTTAAACAGTCGAGGACAATTTGTTTGTGATTATGAGAGAGAACAAATAAAGAAATATTACATCGAGGCGAGGTGACTTTCAGACAAACAATGATTAAACAAGCGATAATAGGAGGAAAATAGACTTGACCTCTTAATTCCACCATGCTCAGTACTCGCTATACTCTGACATTATCTTTGCCCGTTATTATGGCGTGAACTCTTCGACTCTTAGTATTTTCCAAATCTAAGATTATACTCTTAAAGCATTTTGGTATAGGAATATATTAACGAGCTTAGAGGGTATAATCTTAGATTTGGAAAAATACTAAGAGTTGGAAGAGTTCATGTCATAATAACGGGCAAAGATAATGTCAGTAGCATAGCGAGTACGAGCATGGGTGGAATTAAGAGGTCAAGTCTATTTTCCTCCTATTATCGTGTTTAATCATTGTTTGTCCGAAAGTCACCTCGCCTTGTAATATTTCTTTATTTGTTCCTCTCTCATAATCACAAACAAATTGTCCTCGGCGTGGTTTAAAAAGTGTGTCTCTCGTGATTCGATCTCGAATATTTCCGTATATTACTTGTTGATTACGTGCACTTGCGTAGAATTGTGTTATATAAAAGTTCGAACAACAACAGCTACCCTTCCTTTTGTGGGGATCTTCATGATTAGATGATACGTTGAGCATACCGCCCTCACTGCATTTAACCAGTCTCGACCTAGTATAATGTTATATGGTGAGTAGGCGTTTACCACAAAGAACTGTACCACCTTGGTGGAGCTCGTCGGCGCTTTTCCCACTGTGACAGGTAGTCCAATGATCCCCTCCGGGCGTGTCTCTTCTTGCACGAAGCTTCGAAGTGGTAGTGGTGCTGGTGTAAGGCGTGCCTCCTCAATCCCCGATTTGTCGAAACACTCATTGAAGAGGATACTCACTGACGCATCACTATCAACGTACACTCGCCGAACTAACTTGTTGGCGACTACTGCTGGATTATCATTAGGTCTGTGAGGTACCACGGTACCGGATGCGAGGTCGTCCTCGAAAAAGGTGATGGCCTCGTCCTTTTTAAACCTCTTGTTTACAGGTTCACTGGTTCGGGGACTTCGGGTCTCGGCTTTTAGGGAAGACTTTGTAGTACCGCGAGGGAGCCCCGTGATAGTGGATATGATTCCATCGTACTGAGGCTCGTCATCACCCTCTTCATCGGTGTCATGCCTCACTTTCTTGCCGGTGTGAGGGCCACAGTTTCCCCTCTCATTCTCTTGCTTCCGCTTTCTCTGACCTCGGTGGGGAGCCTCGTACTGACCAGTTCGTCGGCCATGACCTTGGTATTTCTTAAGAACCCCGTCATGCACCAACTTTTCAATATCTGTCATGAGATTACTATATTCCTCCGTGTCATGTCCATGATCCTTATGGAAGGAGCAATACTTGTCTTTGGATCGGCGTTTCGATCCTCCTATCATGGGTCGAGGTCTCTCGAACATGTCCGCATGGAGCTCGTAAATCTCTGCTCTCGTCTTCGTCAAGGGTGTATACTGAGGTCGTTCTGGGTTATAACGTGGCCCGAGCCTAGACTCTAATAGGCCACGTTGTATCCTTTCTAAGGCACTTCGTCGACTTTGGCCTCGGTCCCCTCGACCATCCTCTTTCTTCCTCTTGTCAGAGGGTTCCACCTTGTCATCTTCACGCTTTCTTCTGTCCGCTTCGTCTGCCTTGGCGAACCGATCTGCTATGCGCTATAGCTCCGACGCAGTACGGGGCTCGTACTTGACGATCTCCTTGTATAGGGCCCCATGCAAAATGCCGTTCTGGAAAGCCGAGATAATGAGAAGGTCGTTCACATCCTCGACTTTTAGGCTCTCCTTATTGAACCTAGTCATGAAGTCGCTGATGGATTCACCTCAGCCTTGCCTCACATTGTGGAGATGAGCCAACGTGGTCTTCGACTCGGCCTTTTGGAAGAACCTTTGATGAAAGGCTTTCATTAGATCTCGGTAAGATCCAATACTACCGGGTGATAAACTGTCGAACCACCGTGGCGTTGTCGATCAACAACTCGGAACAACTTGCACATGTGGGTGGTGTTGAGGCGATTGATCATGTTGTATTAGGCGAGAGAAAGTTTTGTGGGTCACGCATCCGTCATAGGGGATACTGGCACCTGTGTTTGTCCGGGAGAGGAGTATCGAGTATCTCGTTGGAGAAAAGGGTAATTATCTTCCGTATCCATCGAACCCGTCTCCGGAGAGCGATGCCGAGTTTGTCGGTTGGACTCGTTATAATGGTAGGATCAACCTCGCGGTCATCACGACGACCGCCCCACGTTGCTCATCCTCGCACGATCGGTTTGGAAACCGACTCGTGTAGATGTATTCGCAGACGAGTGCCTACCATCGAAGGTCGGGGATCCACCGCCGCGTCGCTGCGTGTTTTGATGAGACTTGACATCCTTTCATCATGATGAAGCCGACCTTGTTCTCGGTTGAGGTAACGGAGAAGCTCTCCTTATTTTTTCGAGGAACCCTTTAACCGCCTCGTCGAGATTCAATGCGGTGCTTGGGGTTCCTCTCTGCTGTCGCTTGCGACCTCAGCCGTTCGCGGTGATCTTCTTCTTCTTGTAGGATAGGGTTGTCGCTCGTCCGGACTTTGAGCGTGTCCTTCGGGGTCGATCTCTTATCGGGCTTTTCCTGCTGCGCTTGGCGTGTTTTGTCGTCGTTATTGTTGCCTGAAACAGCCTTGGATGTAGCGCTTAGTGTATTCCTCATCATGTTGATTGATTACCGAGAAAAGTTGATCGAAAACACGAATATTGTTCCCACGCATCGCGCCATGATCGATCTTATTTTCGTAGGTTAATGAATGCGTAAAGAACACGAGGAAGTAACGTGGTTCGATCTATTGAAATAGATCTACGTCCCACGGAGCAAGAGTGAATATCTCTATTAAGTATGTAAGCGAATACAAAGAGTGTAGATGATCTCTTTCATTTAATCTAGCCTTTATTTATATACCATCATATTGAGTTTGACTCTGTCAAAGTCTTCTCTCATAAGGATTCTTTTAGATATGCATCCAGAATCTTCTACGTCTCCAATATCGATTTGAGTTGTGGTTGGTCGATGAGTCTTTTGGGCGAACTCACATAGGCCGAGCTTAATGTCAGGCCTATTTATATTGGGCCTGATACTTGGGCCTAGTAATTGGGCCGTATCCTATCAACTTCCTATATTGCACTTTGCAATGAACATTTCAATATGGGAACATATATTACTAAAGTCCATGATAACTTAATTACGGACGTAAAATTAAATGCTGTTTATTATATTCTACAAATGCGCTTTAAATATCTAACAAAAAAATTATTGACGTGAATTACTGGTGCGGCTTAGTGCTTGTGAAGAGGATGGACGTCGAAAATGAATCGGAAAGAGTTAAAATTGAATATTTCTGATGCCGATGAGTGCTAAAAAATACTAAATATAAAATTTTAAAATAAAATAAAAATATAAGCATGAGCAACCCCTGATCCGCCACTGCTTGTGGAGACTAATAGTTAAGGGTGAGCAAAAAATCCGAAAATCGAATATCCGATCCGAACCAAATCGAAATTTAAAATTTGGTTCGGATTTTCGGATCAGATCGGATTGAAATTTTTCAAAATTTCGAATTTTCGGATTCGAATCTGATTGGATTTTTTAAATCCGAAAATCCGAATTATATATAAAAATAATATATTATTTAAATATTTTTAAATTTAATATAAATATATATAAGAATTAACAAAAATTGGTTTCGGTTTTTTCATATTTCGGATTTTTCGGTTCGGATCGGATTTTTTTATAAAAAATTGGATTTTCTTATTTCGAATTTTCGGTACAGATCGAATTTTTTATCTCTCAAAATTCAAATTTTGGATCGATTGAAATTAAAGTAATCCAATCGAATCGAATGTTCATCCCAGACTAATATGTATGTATAATGAATGAACGACAAAGAACGATAATAAATTTTAGTAAGATTTAGATTCTCTTTATCGGATCATGTTTCTTGACGTCGACACACTCCCACTTTTATCCGAAATTCCCAAAGATTTCCGAACGTTGAAAATTTTCAGAGGAAATGGAATTTGAACTTTCTTTTCTTCTCTTCTCTTCTCCGGTTACGGTGTTTATCACTCCAAAACACTCCAGCCGTCCAAATCCCAGCAGCAGAATTCTCCTTTTCCCTGTCCTCCATTACCCCATCTCTCATCAGATCAGATTCTCTCACCCCATACACTTTGTTGATTTCTTTCCACAAGCCAAGAATCTATTTTCTCACAGATATTCCTCTTTTCCTCCTCCCTTTCTCTCTCTAGCAAAAACTTAGCTTTATCAATGATGCCATTCTTCTCCAGTGCTTTTCTCTCTCCTATTCCATTAATCTCCTCACCCTCTGTGGTAGTCCTTTCACCATTTCGGACCCCTCTTTTCGACCCCCGGGAAAATCTCCTCCTACATACTTGGGCCCTCCATGTCTTCTTCAAATGTCAACCACCTTTCTCATCCCTGTATTTATGGTTTGCTTTTCACATTTTCTTCCACTTAAAAAAAAAGATTTACTATTTTGGGATTTTTGATTGATGCCTTCATCATGATTTTAGGCTGTGTTTGAATTTAAAGATTTTGTCTTTTGGATTTTGAGTGAGGCCCTTTGCATTTTATGTGTGTATGCTCCTTTTGTGTAAAGATGTCTTTTTACATTCAATTGATGCTTCTATTGTTTGACAGTTATAATTTTGCTTCTACAAGAAGATTATTTTGTTTTGTGCCAATCTATATATCTTGTTTAGTTGTCTATATATATGTGCTGGAATGAGTCTTCTGCAGTTCATTGGTTGGTCAGTGATTGTTTCAAAGTTTTCATGTGTGCAGATTCGTGTGTTTTATTTTTCATTTATGTTTCATATAGCAAGATTGAATTGATCAAATTGATAGAAAGATTATTGTTCATGTGCAGAGAGAAATCGCGGTTTACGAAATGGCTGAGTAAGTTTTTCAAGGGCGAGGCGAGCAGCAGGGAGTTTCAACCGGCTCACAGCAACCTCAGTTTCTCGGGAGGAAAACATGATGTGGCGTGCTCCGTTTAGATCTGTGGTATTCATATCTATCCTTTTTTCTTTTATTCCTTTTATCTTAGAAATGACAAGAATACTTATCTACCAATTCTTGGAATAAAGATCTCATTCCTATGAGCATATTTTGGTTGGTTCTTTCTTTGTTCATCTAGTATTACTTGCATGTGCATTCACATGTGTGTTTCTCTTTAGAAACTTGATAGATGAAAAAAGTTCTCCATTAGTTAGAAACTGTGATGCATCTATATGGATATGAACATGATGTATGTTTTCCATCTTTCATCATTATAGGACAAAGCAAAAAGATGATTTTTAGACTTGAAAGCATGAACTTAAAGTTGAATTCTTAGTTGAAACAATCAAAAAAATATTGCAAGTCAAGTTTAGAGTTCACATATAATCTTGGGAGTTGGATAGAGTCTTATAGCTTCTGAAGTAGTCTGGACTCTGATATAGACAAAATCAACTAGAAACTTTCAATTAATACTATTCTTGCTTTGGTCATTTGTGCATGCTACATTAGTGATCTACATTTTATAGTTTTGGCAACTCTCTTTTTCCTATCAAGTTGATTGGAAACATGTTATTTCTTTGCAGGATGATCGCTCTCGGGCCAGCAGAGAGAAAGATGAATTAGATCGCGCAATTGCACTCTCTATGTCCGAAGATTTAAAGAGACCAAGTGGTACCAGCTCCTGTGCTTTCCTCTCGAGCATCCCCATAGCTCTTCAGTTTCTCTGATTGAAGGTATGAAATCTAATTCTGCAGGATACAGATGGCGAGCAGAAAATGATGACGATCTAGCAAGGTCACTTCACGATAGTTTCAACTCAGCACCATACCCTTCATATGCCCCTAGAGACTATTATTCAAGGGGATCTAGGTACTTCATCTTCAATATATAGTATATTTCGAATACCATTTTGCATATATGTCACTAATACGAAATCTAACATGTTTGTTTACTGAAATGGACTGATCTTCTCCTATAACTTGCAGACAGTGTGCTGGTTGCAAACGTGACATTGGATATGGGAATTATCTAGGGTGCATGGGGGCCTTTTACCACCCGGAATGCTTCCGTTGTAATGCGTGTAATTACCCTATTACTGAACATGAGGTAAGCCTTTTGCTGTCTGATTATGAATATGCAGATAGATCATCTTCTTCTTTTGGCAATCATTGTATTGAATTTCTCTCATCAAGTTCTTATTGTTTTTCATTTTTGATTCAAGTTCTCTTTGTCAGGGAGAGAAACATACCACAAATCCTGCTTCAAAGAGCTCAATCATCCAAAATGTGAAGTGTGCCATCAATTTGTAAGCACCCTCCGTTTTCTGACCATACTACATGTCTCATCTACGGCCTTTCATCGATAGTCACACTCTTTGTTGATTTTGGCAGATCCCAACCAACGCTATGGGCTTGATCGAGTATAGATGCCACCCATTCTGGTCACAGAAGTATTGCCCTTCTCACGAGCACGACAACACACCCCGGTGCTGTAGTTGCGAGCGTTTAGAGGTTAGAAACATTTCTAGAACAAAAATATTTATCGTCGTTTCCAACAGATATGTTTGAAATATTGCTTCCTTTTGTTTCAAGTCACGGAACACTCAATACATATCCTTGGGAGACGGGCGGTGCTTGTGCTTAGAGTGCATGGAGTCAGCCATCATGGATACGGTGACTGCCAACCTTTATACCATTCCATCAGAGACTACTATGAAGGAATGAACATGAGAATTGAGCAGGAAATTCCTATGCTTCTTGTTCGAGACAAGCCCTCAACGAGGCTATCGAAGGGAGAAACATGTAATAGTAGTACATATCTCTCTTCTTTCTTCTAACATAACACAATGTTGCAGAAAATTCTCTAAGCTGTACTATATTTTCTAGGGTTACCACCACATGCCTGAAACAAGAGGTTTGTGCCTTTCTGAGGAGCAGACAGTTACAAGTGTAAGATAATCACTCCATTAGGTTTAATCAAAGATGACAATTCAAATTACTAAAATTTGATTATTTGTTGCTTCAGATAATGAAGAGGCCGAGGATGGACCGTCGTGGTCTAGTAGGTATCAGAACACAGCCGCAGAAGCTGACTCGAAGGTGTGAAGTTACAGCCATTCTCGTGTTGTATGGCCTCCCGAGGTAACTAGTGTTCCACAACCTAATTGATATGTGGAGAAATGGTTATGTTGTGTGGAATCATGTACGTTGGAATCGATTTTTTGATGAAGGTTACTGACTGGAGCGATACTTGCACACGAACTGATGCACGCATGGCTACGTCTCAATGGTAAGGCGTTTACGTTTAAAGGTCGTTGTATTGTGCGAGCTCACTCATGTGAAACGATCAACTGTTTTTCGTTCAGAGTTCAAATCTGAGGCCAGAGGTGGAAGAAGGTATCTGTCAAGTGCTTTCCCACATGTGGCTGGAATCGGAGGTGGTGGTGCCGATTCCAGAAACACGATGTCTGCATCTGCATCATCCTCATCAACACGGTCGTATGGATCCACATCCACACCTTCTTCATCCTCCTCGTGGCCTTTGTCTAAGAAAGGTGGTAAATCCAGCATTGAGAACAAGCTAGGGTGTTCTTCATGCATCAGATCCTCCACGACGCATCTCCAGCTTACGGTGGGGGATTCAGAGCTGCCATGGCCGCAGTTAATAAGTACGGTTTACATCGTACTTTGGATCACTTGCGCTACACAGGAACCTTCCCATAATAATCACAAAATCCAGAAATAAAACCGCCATGGAAATTACTCGGGCTTTCGTGAAATCAAAATGGAACTCTGCGTTTCAATTACAGGTTCATTGCTGCTTGTTCATTGAAAGCTTCTATAATCATGTTTGTTACAGTGGCTGCTTTTCATTGCTTCATCACTATATCAATCGATACCTCAATTATGAATCAAAATCAAACAAATTTAAAGTTCAACTAATTCATTGGACTAATGGGAAAAAGATCTCCCAAAATGGAGCTCAACTACAGGACCCGGTAACAATGTATGATACATTTGAATCGTAGTTGCATGATTACTTTTTTCATCCATTTCCATTTGTATCTATACAACAATCAGAAAACTTACTGAGACCAAGAGACACTGTAAGCATAAGTGGCGAGCTTAGCTAACTTTCGGGAATGCTGGAGAGGATCTGCTTCAACTTTTCATAGGTCATGAAGACAATGCCCACGCTGGGCACTACTTGGTAATATTCAGGCAGAATCCCCCGATACAGGCCAAGCCAACCTTCCTTTATGATTATATGCCTCAGGGTCCCGACTAGACCTGTTCGGTAAACACGAGCTCTACCACCGGCTCCTTCCAGCTGCATCCGCCGCCTCACAAGATCCAGGGGATATGCCACTGCACAAACATAAATGTTAGCCAAACAACCCTAGGTTGCTTCACTTACAACTTCCATCATAGACAGGTGATTTAAACTTTATCAACTTCAAAGAGTTACAAACATGATATCATAAAAAAAAATCTTGCGAGCCAGAGTTACAAGAACAAAAGTTACACAATAATAAAAAAAGGCATAAAATGCAGATATGAATTAGTCGGACATGGATAATTGCAACATTCTTTTGGTCACAACCCCCTGATAAGAGGTGAATATTGCTCTTCAGTGAACACTATTCACGCAGAGCAAGGATGGATAACGAGTTGACAAGATTGACTCATTTTTGCAATTGCTTTATGAAACTGACCACAATTTTATTCGTAATGTACGACTGAGCTATAATCACAAAGCAATTGGTAAAACCTAACTGAGAAGCATACCTCAAAGAGGACACCTCTCACAATTTGAAAACTCCAAAACTTGGCTCACCTGAAATTAGTGGAGCCAACTGCATATCTGGGGAGCCATGTATTTAGCAAAATCAACCTTTTCCAAAATATCCTTATAAAGAACGTAAATCTTGTTCCGGAAGAACAATCAAGCAGAATATGTATTGTTAGCTTCTCAGGAAAATTTCATATTGCCAGATTATCATGTCTGGACCTCAAACTGTAGGGTCATTGTGGTTAATACTTACTCAGAAGCCTGCATCCTCAATCTGCTTCTCTGCAAAGCATTGAAGGCAGCTACAGGCATTCAGATCCTCCATTATTTTATATTCTATACTGATCAGGTTGAAGTAAAATTAAGTTATTTGTACTAATATCCAGTTTCTAACTTGGATGTCCAGTCATATTTGATTATAGGAGAAAAGAAATGCATTAACATCAGTAAATATAAGATAAAGAAAAGGAACCATAAAAATGGGCATTTCTTTCATTTTTGGCTATAACCTCATAATGATGTTCAAAAAGGAGTAGAAAAATCTTACTAATTAATGGGAGAACATTCTCACTATAAGCAGGACAGCGGAATAAACACAAGAACAGAGCATAAATGTAGGAAACGAGAGCGACAGACATAAGGTGGTCAACAAGGGATCCACTCGTACTCATAGTATCTGTTAGATTAGTTATAGATTGAAAAATTCAGCTATGTTATTCTCAACTTCTCTGGTTCAAAGGAACTCAAAGAACAACAATATTGAAATGGACTCAATTCATTAGTTGAAACAGGAGCTGGTTTACTTTCTGCTTGATCCAGATTCAAATATTAGATATTGGAACCTAAATGCCATACTTCAAAGTTTAGATAGGAAAACATATGATCAGATGATTCAATCATTCAGATCACTCACCTGTTGATGATGCAACTCCTGAAAGACTCCCACATGCAAGGCTTGCTAGAACAATTGAGTCTTGAGGCCTGAGGACAGTAAATAATTAAATATAGGAACATGTCGAATCTTGATTTACATAAAAAGCTCATTTTTCAAACTTATTTAAATAATAGTGTTTATAAACTCATCAACAAGATGAAATATTGTAGCCTACCTATGAAGCTGCCAATAAGATCTTGCAGTATCATAGACTGAAAAGCTAATAGCCAAATTTGGGCCAACACCCTACATAAGCAGCATAGCATCAGTAAGTAACCAAGTGGAATCCAGAACAATCAAACAATAAAATGAAAAAAATACCAATAAAGTTGGCCCAAGTCCTTTATAAAGGCCAAGAAAACCTTCTTCCTTGCAAATGGTACGCAGGAATGGAATATCCCTCTGTAATAGATCAGGTTTGTCTGCACATACAGAGAAGTTTCAGTCTAAGTTATCAATACCCTCTGTTTGCATGCAATGGAAGAATATAGAAATGAAGGTTAACTAACAGAACTTGGGTAGCAAGACAAAGAAACTGATAGTATTTTTAACCAAAGTTTTGACCTTTATATTAATATAACACGGGTTTCAATCAACATGCTTCGTTTTCTTTTTTCTTTCTCAAGATATATCTGCAGTAAAACCTTTATAAATTAAAGGCCTTGGGACCTATGAATTTTATTAATTTAGAGAGATATTAATATAGTGTTTTCTTAATTTTAAGAAATTATAATTTTAGACCAAGTTATAATGTGTAAAAACAAATGGTAATTACTATTTTAATGTATTTACATGAAATAGATTGTGCATGTTTAATTCAAAATAAATTCATTTATATATTAGTTCATTGCAACTAATTAAATATTTTCATGCATCTACGAATTCAATGTAACTAATTAAATATATATTCATGTATCAACTAATACATTGTAACTAATTAAATTAATTCGTATGATACATGACGAAATTACTATATAAATCTCAATATGGAAAAAGTAACCATAGTATACATATTGGTAATATTTTAAGAACTATTAATTTATAATACCGACGGGACCTATATATTTATAAAAGGGTTCTCCAAAAAGTTGTTATTTCATTATCTTATTGAAATTGATGATTTTTTGAACTAACTCAAGTTGGAACCAAAGAAATTTATTAGTTTAGAGAGTTTATTAATTTATTAAGTATTATCTTAAAGAGGTTTTACTATAATTCCCACTTACTTTAATTTGCCATAGGACCACTCTTTTCCACCCATTTTGCTCTCCTCGTTCCAAGTAAAACTAAGTTGGGGAAACAAAGGGTTTTACGTTGTTAAAGATATCATGCCTATAAGTTAGAGAAGACAAGTAATAGTAACTAATAACTATTGGGACACTGCTGCAAGGATAAATACGTGCTAGTTCGATACAATCCATACCAATTTAGAAAAAAGTAAGCATCTTGCAGGAGTATCAACCATAAAACAAGTGTATATCCACTCAACTTTACAACAAGCACATTGGATCAAGTTCACCTGCGCTGTAAGCTGCGTCCGCACAAGATCCAAGGGATAGGTAGCTGAAGCGGCAGTCACTCCAGCCAGACCACCGCCTAAAAGTCGTATGCAAAGGTCTGTACTGATATTTTCTCACTGGCTTTCAACTCCTAGGGTAACTTGCAACAACTAAGAGAAGAAATGCAAGAGTTTGGTCAATTACAACACATGAAAATAAACAACTTGATACATGAATAATAAGTAACTCAAAACAGAAGTTCTTTACAAAACAAATGTACCAACATTCTTGTAGCGTTCAAATGCATAAAAGCTGATGGAAGAATATGGAAGTCGGTGTGCAATCGTGACCAAATTTCCCTTCCAAAACGCTCTCAGGCCTTCTTCTCTAGCAATTCTTGACGCTTCACGCCATATACTGGCCTTCTCTAACCTAGACGCATCGGAGTGCATTCCCTGCACCTGCAAAAATTATTTGATCCTAGGAAAGCTCAATTCAATTTTTTATTCTTCTCATAATTACAACGGAAAGGGGTAAAATAAACCCTATCAAATCCAGTTATCAATTTCATCATAAACAGCCATAGTTCAAATCAACAATTTCCTTCGCAGCATTACACACACACACACAGAGCAACTACTGGATTATTATTTAATTCAAAACGGAGTAAAATGCTGAACGATGGAAAAAACACAAAACCTGAAAAAGAATGGTGAGGCGGGCGAGAGGAGCCGTACAAGTCTTGCTGACGGCTCCGGCGAGGAGCTGTGAGGCGGTGCCGATTTGCCTCTGGCGCGGTGGTTCCACCACTACCGAGGACGTCGTCGCACTCAACCGCTCTCCCTCCACCACCACTTCGACCCTCGCTTCCGTCTGAATTTTACCAATCGCCGACATATGATATCTCTAATTAAAAAATTAAATTCATACGCGAAAATTGATGCAACGGCAGGCCGCAATCTTGAAGAAAAGCCGACAAAAGAGGAAATCTGGAACTGTTCATGGGGCAGTTTGTTCAAACAGCTCATAGTATTTATTTTGCAGCATGAAATGCTGTTGGCCTAAACAACAGGAAGCTGTGGTATAAACATGCGAGATGGCGAAGTTTACAACACCACGAGCGCATAGTGATAGCAGGATTTTGTTACCGAACACGGTTTTTATTTAATTTATAAGTATGGATTATTCGATGGAGGTTCTGTTTTGATACTCTTTGTAAAGAGAGCTAAAAAATGATATCGTATTTTTCATTTTTGTCAAGTTAGAATGAGGTTAATTACAAATGATATCGTAATTAATTATCCTTTTTTATATTATTCGTATTTTACCCATCTCATCATAGTGCAATGTTAGAAAAAAAAAAGAAAAAAAAAAGAGTTGCTCCACTACATTGCTTTTAATAATTATTAGAATTTTTGCAAAATAACTTTTAGAATGATCCAAAAATTAAATAAAAGATCATCATCTCACATTCTCGCGTCCACAAGAAGATAAGTTGTCCGTTTCCTTACCTAGCGAGTAGCCAACTGCATCCATACATAATATATTGTTTGCGATTGCTTTTATTTTGTAATTTAGTTTCATGTTTTATGTTATTTATTATATATCTATATCATGGATACAATATGTTATTATCGTTTCTGCACATAATCGTATCAATAAAATAAAACTAAATTTATATTACAAAGATATATATGATGTTCGTGTGACTTTTCAGCTTGGCGTCAATAAATATATACAGCAAAATGTCCATCAAGTGCATGGATTTACTCTAGAACAGGTGTACGTTTATCGTCCAAGAGAAATGATTGAACGAGCTAGTAACCTTGATTTGGCTAAATAATTCTAAATCATTATAATATGAAAATTTAGACTATATTTATCAACAACCACTACTAACTCAATTATTTAACTAAAATTTATTTTTTCTCTGTTACATACACAATTTACATCACAATCAATATTTATCAATTCTACTTTATTAATGACCACAACTAACTTTATATATATATATATATATATATATATATATATATATATATATAACTATTAATTACATAGTATTTACAATCATTTTATTATATTTTTAAAGGTATAAAAAGTATTTGATGTCTTAATTCATCATTAAAATACTAAAAATAATTATCATACACGTAAATTAAGATACAAAGTCAATAATGATACGAAAATGACAAGATATGGAATATGAAAATGAAAAAAATACTATAAATAGTGAAGTTGAAGTGAAATATTATTCCTCCGTCCACTAAATTTATACATTTAATTCCATTTTGGTCCGTCCACAAAAAATGTTCACTTTCCTTTTTTAGAAACATCAATTTTACATTTTTATCATAAACCTATATACTTATTTATAAAAAAAACACATATGGCCCACCTTTTTACACTCACAATTTATTAATATATTCATTTATTATCCCAATGACACACCTTTTTATACTCACTTACTTTACACTCATTACAATTTATTAAAACCCGTGCCACCAAAATCAATGAACAATTTTGGTGGACGGAGGGAGTACAATATAAGAAGATACATCCACTACAAAAAAAGGTGATTTACGACGGATAATCCCATCTCTAAATGATGAAATTTCGTTGCGAAACAGTATTTGTGATGGAATTACGAATAACATCTGATTCTAAAATCGTGGTCGCTAAACAAATTTAAAGACGGAAATTAGTCTCATCGTTGAATTTGACAAATTGAGATCGAGAAGTCTGTTGTAATAAGCGGTCGATGTCGTCGTCTTAAAAATATAGTCATAGATCCGTGACGAACAATGACGGAATAAAGACATACTAGCGACGGACTAACGATGGAACAACGATGGATTTTTACGTCTCTGCTCCGCTATAGTTGATACCTGTCCGTCTCTATTCCATCTTTATTCCATCGTTTTTTTAGGATCATTTTTAGTTAAAATTATAAAACATATTCAAACCACAAATTCATTTTCCACAAAATATGCAACCACAAATAAAAAATACACAAAATCAAATTTCATAATATCAATATATATATATATATATATATATATATATATATATATATATATATATATATATATATATATATATATATATATATCCATAATCGAAATACAAATGCTTAACATAATTAGTAATCATAATACATATGAGAAATATCTAACAATCCAACATTTAACATATCCAAAAGACGTTGATCCTAGAAGTCGATGATAATCAACCGAGGAAGAAGACGGTGTATGTCATGTGCCACTAGTGGAAGCCACAATGAACCGCTCAAAGGCCTCATGTCGAGCTCAGAATTGAGCTTGAAACGCTCAAATGCTTCCATCATCTTAGCTTCCATTTCTCTTCATATTCTCGACGATTTGTCTCTCCATTTGTAGCTTCTCATCCATAGTGCAAACTTCTAATGGTACTCATGTATCATTGTTGGATCGATGCGGGGCGTCACGAGAATCGACACTCGATCCATTGGGATTCACGAAACTATGTGCGAGTGAACCGCACCAAACAATCTCTTCTTCTTGTAGAGGCCTCAGAGGACATCCTTATAGATCTCATCTACCTCCCAAGACTCATATGTGTGTGTGCGAGAACATGTCGACTTACCAATATCTACGAAACAGGGCTTTAACAACAATCTAGTGAACTTGCAATATGTAGTAGCAATATAAAATTATATATTTAGGATCGCACTGTTCACGACATTTTATAAGCCCTAGTCAAAATAAGAAATATAGGCCCCAATTTTTTAAAATTCATATAAAACCCTCAGCCATTATCTTCTGTACATACTAAGTAAAATTTATGTTTCTTTACAATAGCTTGCAAACGACACAAGACGACTAAATCACACTTGAAAAATTGGGTATGACTGGTGTCAACCTATAGAGGCGATAGTGAGGTTTGAACCCGTGACCTTTGACCATATGAACTCACTTAACCATTAGATCGTCTAAAAAGATCCCTTATATTATACTTATAAAATAAAACAAATTTATAAATTTACGTAAAATTCAAGTGATCTACAAATAGAAATAGATAATAAAAAATTATCAAAAATATATACAACTTACTTGTCATACTTATATTTCTATATCTCAACTCTTGTCTACGATACGATATCATAAAAAATAATTTATTCGATTATTTGCAGATGCAAAATCATTAATAATCACATCAACATCAATATTTTCTAATATATTTTTGGACCAAATGAAAACATATATCTATAAGTAAAATATATAAATATTTAATACTTTAGACATTAAAATAAAATAAAATACTTAAGTGATATAATATTTTGAATCCAAATATATATATATATATATGTATATATATAAAATTAATTTTTTAAAATAATTTGGGCCCCCTGAGGTGGTGGCCCTGGGCGATCGCCCATGGTGACCTACCCTCATGGGCGGCCCTGTTTAGGATAGTCGGCGACTATTTTGATAGTGCAGTGTATGCAGTCATGAAGAAGAAAAAAGATATTGGAATAAACAGCAATAAATAAATGGAGAGACAGACGACCCAAAAATCAACTTATGGAAATTTATATCATAACACAAAACGATCTCGCTTCATTCAACTTCATCCTTATTTAGACTAAACAAATTATCTCAAAACCCAAAGCAAATGGATTCGGTTTAGGGGTGTTTGGCTGCTTATTTTAGAGAGCTTATAAGCTCCAAGAGCTTATAAGAGGTAATGTCTTAAGTGTTTATAAGTTGTTAAAGTGTTTGGATAATTGATCTTATAAGCTAGAGAAAGAATCGTGAGTTAGAGAGAGAAAATCATAGTTAGATAGATAAAATTGACGAGATGTGAAGTTGATAGTGTATGTGTAGAAAATAACGAACTATAATAAGGTTATTTTGGTAAATTCATGATTGTTTATAAGTTTATGAAAAAATAAGTTAGGGTTGACCAACTTATTTTTAGGGGAGCTTATAAGCTGTTGGAGCTTATTTTCACAGCTTATAAGCTGTTTAGGAGATTATTTTGCCAAACATTTTGCAATAGTTTATAAGCTCCTAAACTAAAAACAGTTTATAAGGTCCTAAACAGCTTATAAGCTGTTTTAAAGAGCTTATAAGCTCAGCCAAACACCCTCTTAATCTTCTGTCCTATTCTATATGGCCGTTCATGCATATATTAAAAATGAAATTTAAATAAAGTTGAAGGTATACAGAAAATTCGAATTGCGATATCATGTAAAAATGTGCCAAATACTAAGTTTTTCGACATCAATACAGTCTTCATAAAATGTGAAAGGATGACGAATTCTTTGTTGGAAAATCTGATTTTAACCCTCTCCCGAGGATCTATCTTGGATGTTTAATTCACCATACATTGATTATATGCCTAGCATGCACCTATATAATTAATTGCAACACGTTGGTATTTTCTCGTGTTTACCTGCAAATTTGCCAGGCAAGGATTGGATCAAGACTCGTGCTTTGATCTTTTGGACTGTATCCTGATTGCCTAAACTCCAATGCCGAGTGAGGACAATCTATGGAGAGTGCTATAGAAATTCTTCCTCTTCTCAAAGTTTTCGAAAATCCTAACTTGGAGAAGTATGATTCTCGAAAATTTCACTATTGAGGATTATGGTTTGATTTTCTCACACCTTATATTTATAATGCAACCCAAATCCTATTAAGATAGAATTTACGCATATCCAATAAATATAATAATATCACTTAAGATAGAGAGGATCAAACAGAGTCCCAAATGGGACTCTAAGAAGGTGGACGAAAATTCACTAAGCTCCAGGCTGGATGGGCCGATTTATGGATCAAATGCGAGGAACAAAGATGGGCCTCAAATAAATTAATTATCTTATGTTCACCGTAACATAAATTAATTCATAAACATTTATTCATGCCACTAGAGAATAAATGTTGACTTACCCTTTATTTCAGAAGTTGAGTCGGGCTTGCACTTAGACTTCACGAATCCCGTATTTAAGATATCTCACGTCCATTAATTATTTACAACGCTTACATCGCTTAAAATAATTAATATCTTTAATTCTTAAGTAGTACCACTCAACCTTATTATTGTACTTGAGATAACTCAACCTGCGAGGTTTAGTACAATAAACCTTTGAGCTCTTGAGGGGCGCCATCATCCTAAACGGATACGGTGACTCGACATAGATAACTAACATTACATACAAGATTGCCACCACCACCCAAGATGCGAGAATTGGGTTATCTCATGTAACCCTCACCCATAACAAGTCAAAGTGATGGTCAAGAACTCATACTCACCTAATACCTTATCGAGGTTTAGATCAACGAAAGTCACCGAGATCTAGGTTCTTCACGATGGTCGATAGAAGAACTCCTCTCACTTTGTGATCCATCAATACGTCGAGACGCATCAAAGATAGACAAGCAACTAAGTCAAGTTACTTCTTATCTATACATACTTATACCGACAACTCGTCCTCAAGTTGTCTCACCGTGATACTTTTATATCTCATTAAGTCGACCAATCATATGACTTTTATGATCTACAACACACCGTATGATCTAACTTATATATGAGATAAAGGGACATACATATGCAATCATGTAAACAATTCAGATAGAGATTGTAATAGTGGTAACAGGAAACAATGTATACAAGCTCAACCAAAATTGCTTCCAGTATACAAATCCAATAATCTTCCACTTATAGTAAAGCAAAACTTTTAGTATACAATGTGTCTCTCTACTAGCTATTACAAACAACACCATCACTTTGCTTCTCCCACTTATTCAAAAGTTTCCTTTCTAAGTGGGTGCCATCTTGCGCAATCCAAGTCCTCTAATATGCTCTTCGTAGACTTGTTGCGGTAGGCTCTTCGTGAATGGGTTAGCTAGGTTATCCGCAGTACCAATCTTTTCAATCTGCACGTCTCCTCGTCTAACGATTTCTCATATGACATGATACTTTCTCTGTATGTGTTTGGTTGCCTTGTGGGTCCGTGGTTCCTTCGAGTTTGCCATCGCACCGGTTTATCACAAGAACTATGATACTCTTGGGCAAACCAGTACCACATCTAGATCCATGAGGTAGTTCTTGAACCATATGCCTCTTTAGCAGCCTCCGGCGGCTACATATTCGGCTTCCATGGTAGAGTCCGCAATGCATCGCCGCTTTGCACTCCGCCAGATATGGCTCCTCCCAAGGTAAACACATACCGGGTAGACTTTTTTCATCACGGTCACTTGGAACCGAGTGCGAATAACCCAAAGGCATTAGACTATCTCGCATGGTAACCAGCCTATAATCTCGAGTCCTTTTCGTACTTGAGTATATGCTTTACCGCATCCAATGAGCTTGTCCAGGTTAGATCGATATCTTGCTACTATGCTACCGTGATAGCGTATATCGGCCTCGTGCATAGCATTGCATACATGAGACTTCCTACGGCGGGCGTAAGGTACTTGTCTCATTTCCTCTATCTCCTTTGTAGTCATAGGTGATCGCCTTAGATAAAGTAACACCATGCCCGAAGGTAGCAATCCTTTCTCGGCGGTCTGCGCATACTAAAGCGAGTAATCACAAGATCAATGTAAGACGCCCGAGATTAGCTCAATATTTTCCTCTTGCGATCTCGGTAAACCTCGATCCCAAGAATGTACGCCTTCTCCTAAGTCTTTCATTTGAAACCGAGCGGATAACCAACTCTTTACGCCCGATAACAACTTCACATTGTTGCAAGTAGAAGGATGTCATCTCGTAAGTGCAAGAAATACCACGCCACCGCTGACATCCAAACGATACACAAAACTTTTCCTAGGCAAATGGGTAAATCCATAGGACTTTACCACATCGTCAAAGCGTAAGTTCCATGATCGGAAGCTTGCTTAAGTCCATAAATGGACTTTTAAGCTTCCATACTAGATGCTCTTCACCCTTCACCACATAACCTTCTGGCAGTCAGATATAGATGTCTCTACCTTCTTCAAGGTAATCGCTTAGAAAAGCGGTTTTCACATCCATTTGCCAAACCTCGGTTTAAGTGGGCTGCTATGGCCGAAGAATTACGATGGACTTGAGCATTGCTACAGCGAAAAGGTCTCATCGAAATCGATGCACTCAACTGAGTGTACCCTTCGCCACAAGCCCCGGCTTTAAAAGCCGAAACCTCTCCATCTCGAATCTCTCTTCCTCTGATACCCACTTACTACCTATGACTTCCTCGCCATCCGGTAGAGGTGTCTTTCGTATACATCCATAATCATATCGACCAATTTCTAAGTCCATAGTAGTGTGCCATGATCTTGCATCGTTGTCTTGATCGCCTCACCGTATGTCCATGGGTCGATTATAGCTTGCTCGCTTCCGTGACTAAACCAAGATTCACCCACGAACATAAATCACTCGGGTTGACGAACAACCCTCCCACTACGACGAGGCGCCATCGCACAATGGCAACGCGGTGGGTCAGAACTGTGGTTCTCTATCTTGCACAACTTGTTGGATAGGTGCCACTTGTACGGTCGGTATCTCCATGGAACTCGACCCACTTCAATTTCTTGAAGTATTTGCATCGATCCTCCAACTAGACACGACATCTCGTACCTTTGGTTTAATCGGTGGCGGAATATGATCATCTTCTAATTCTCGAAGAATGATTTCAACTTTGGATTTATGTTTTTTCATATAAACCTCTTCTAAGAATCGGGCGTTAGTGCTAATAACGACTTTCTGATCCTTATGACTATAGAAATAACCACCATTCGTTCCTCTAGTATAGCCAATAAACAGCCTTGCTTCAGATCTAGCCTCCAACTTGTCGCCTTCTTGTTCAAGACACGTGTCGGACTATCCATATCCTTATGTGGTTTAAACTAGTCATGCCCAAACCACAACTCGAAAGGGGTCTTATCGATCGACTGGATGGTACTAGATTTAGCAAGTATGTCATTGTTCTAAGGCATACCCGAACGAAATAGGCAATGTAGCATAACTCATCATTGATCTAACCATTTCTAAGATAGTCATATTTCTTCGCCCGACACACCATTTTGTGTGGTGTGTCTTGTAGTGAGTGGAGGTAATCCCACATCGCACCAAATAGTCCATGAACTCGTTCTCGAGGTATTCGCCACCGCGATCGGACCGCATTGACTTGATACTCTTACCAAGCTTTGTCTCCACTTCCACCTTAAATTCTTTGAATTTCAAAGCATCTGCACTTGCGGTGAAGCATGTATATGTATCCGCACCTTGAGTAATCGTCAATGAAAGTGATAAAATACCGCATTCTCCACGAGCTTGTGTGGACATAGGTCCACATGTGTCGAATGGACTAGCTCCAACACTTCTTTGGCTCTATAACCCTTCGCTTTGGCGGTCCGGTCGACATCTTTCCTTCTATACAGATTCGCAGATCGGGAACGGAGTAACGTGAGATCACCCAACGCCCATTCTTAGCCGCCTTTGGATCCTATTTAGATTGATGTGACCTAATCTAAGATGCCGAGAAATGTGGTGTCATCTTGCTAAGAAAACTTTCTCTTAAGGTTTGAAGTAGATGCAACGTAATTAAAGGTATTATGCTTGGCGTAAATAGTATAAAGCGAATTATATAATGAGCCACCATAGATAACTTCGCTATTTCTTATGATAGAAACACCACTATAAAAAACAACTGAATATCCATGAATAAATAGTTTGGAAACGGAAATAAGGTTCCGCCGAAACTCCGGCACATATAAAATATCTTTTAATACTAAAACTATTCTATCAAAACATAAAAAAACATCTCCGATCGCGACGGCCTCGACTTTCGCCGCGTTGCTATGGAGATCGTTATCTCGCCATCATGCAGCCTCCCTTATCCGCAGGAACCCACGCAGGTGTAACAAACATGATCGATCAGACCGTATCTACTACCTATGAATGAGTAGAACAAGTCGCTAAACATGTTTCACATTACAAAGAAATGGCGCACTGAGCCTTGAGCTTGGGGCACTTAGCCTCCAACGCCCGGCCTCACCGCACTCAAGCATTGCCCTTCTCATTTGCTTTTTCAAACCGCCGGTAGAGCCCTTCAGTATTACTCCCACTCTTTTCTTTAGCCTTAGCATCTCGAATTCCACTTTAACTTTTCATCTTTCGATAAAACAAGGTTTTCCTTGAGGTGCGATTAAAGATCGTGGCACCTTGCCCATTTTATGCTTTCCGTTACTAAATCCTCTTGCAATAAATCTAGAGTATAACTCTTATCATAAAGGACTACTCCATAACGGAAATCATCAAAGGACTTGGGCAAAGTGTTGAGGATCATATCGATTCTGACTACGTCATCAATATATCCTCCAACCAATTCGAGCACTCCGAAGAGATTGATCATTTGCTCTACATGGTCATGCACTGAATCACTTTCCTTCATTGAACTTGACATTATTGATTTTGTTAAATTATGACAAGCGATTCTGTCCGACTCCTCATACGATTTCATGAGATTTAGCCATATTGTGACTGCATCATCCATCTCTTGATCTTTGGAGTTGCAGGACTCGCACATGGTGACAAAAAGAAGGCACTTTGCCATTCTATTCGATTTGTCCCATTTCTCGTGCTCCTTGCGCCTCCTCATCGCAGAGATAAATCGCTCTAGAGGTTTGGGACGGGGTGTAGTGAGTACAAATAAATTTTCTTCGACAAGAAGAACAATCTCAATGTTTCGCTTCCACTCGATAAAATTTGGACTGATAGAGGATTTTGTGCGAGCATATTGATAATCGGTCAAGAGACATATCCGAAAAGTAATGTAAACACATAAGCATACGATCGCACATAATTCGTGAATAATAATATTGTAACATTTTGATAAAACAATATTAATTAAAACCTCCAATCGCCCAAGGGATTCCACATGCAAGCCACGCGTGACGCGTTTACACGAACCTCGACCGCACTAAAATATACCTTTAGTCGCTTAATTTCAATCCATGTCAACTTATCCTTATGATAAATGAAATTAATGATCGACCTTACTGACCACATCACTATCACAAGAATGAACTTCATGGAAGTTGTACTTGAGGCGATGTCTAAGCAATGACCACAATTTTAACAATGAAATGAATTTTAGAATCGCATACTCACTAGGACCATATCGCTCCAATCTAAATTCTTTTGTCTTCTCATTTTAAATCTATCTCTAGAGAACTTATGAAAATCGTGACATATGAAGCCACGCGTGGATCGCCATACATGAAACTCCCACTTCTCAATAGATTAAAATGTTTTATTTAGAAATCTCATCTAACAAACTTATGACAAACAAGGTAATCAAGCCACGCGTGTGGACGCGTTTACTCACAATGCGTATCACTTTGTTTAGAGATTAAAAGTGAAGGTCTTGACATTTTAATTTTAGAAATTAATATGTTGGGTTATCGGCTTAGTCTTTTGTTTCAAAAGGTTTGTCCATGCAGATCACGTAATCTGGCATGCTTTTCTATAGAACTCAACATGTAAAACATGCTCGCAAAATTCTAAAATATGCTTGAAAACGCGATAAACCTAGCATGCTTACTATGCGCATCCAATCACGAAAACATATAATATGTTTATCTACATAATTAAACATACATAGCATGCTTCTGCATTATTTAAACATCCACGATATGCTTTGAACGATAAAAAATAAAATAATTTCGTTCATCGCGGCCCACTCGGGGATCCTGTACTTCCCTACCTAATTTATTACATAAATTTACAAAGTACATATCTTCAAAAATCTCGAAACGGACCTCGCGTGCGAGCACGGATCGGATTCAACAAAACCGATTTCAATAAATTTAAAAATGGTCGAATAGTGGATCGGGCCGAACCGGGTCAAAAATCTGAAACCGGGTCGAAAAATCGGGTCTGGGCCAAAAACTTGGGTTTGGGCCGGAAACGGGCCGGGTCGGCCCAAGATGGGATGGGCCGCTGGGGCACACCCACGCCGCGCCCAAGACACCCGCCGCCTACCTAACGCCAGACCGCCGAGTTGGCGAAAGTCATTGCCGAGGTCTCCGCTGCATAGCCGGACGCACAGCCGCCATCGCCCGGCCACCGCCGCAGATCACCGGCTACCGAGAAACGCCATCGAAGTTGCTCGCGCATCGCACGCCTCGCGTTCGTGTCTACCCGCCAGGCGGTGGCGGCGTTGATGCGCGCCGCCGATGCTTGCCGAGCGCCTGTGCACTGCCGAGCGCCGCGACCGCCGAGGCGCCGAGGCTCCCGCCGTCCGTCTGCCTCAAGCCTCCCTAGAGAAGCTGCAGACGCGACTGCAAGACATCGGGCTCGCCGCGCTTATCGCGACGGCAACAGGCGCAGAGTCGCGCGCCATCTCCTCGTTTCTACCGACGCCGCAAGCCGAGACTCCACCGAGCGCAGACGCTGGCGCCGGCGTCCGCGCGAGAAACACGTGCCCGTCGACGCTCGATTATCGAGCCCTCGTCCGTGCAGGGCCCGCCGATGTTTGCGTGCCATCTGTCGAGGCGTGTCCGGGCACTGCCACACGACCCGCCGAGGCATGCCGCCCATCCGCGTCAGATGCCGTCGAGGTCTGCCCGCCCGTGTCGCCCTGTTTCGCCGAGTGCTATTGAGAAATGCGGGCTTACTGCCGAGCGGCGTGCGTTCGATTTCCGGCGTGCCTCCCGTCGCGCCGAGCGATGGAACTCCGTCATCTCGTTCTTCGTGTTCTTGTCTTCGTTCCTTTTTACAGATTAGATTTACAAGGAAAATCATAATCTAACCACGGATTTTCTCGTGGTGAAAAACGAAATCCGATAAAAATAAAACGAGCTACGATGAACGACAGATCCACAATTAATTAATTGTTCAAACGTGAATTAATCCAACAAAGCCAAGATATCGATCCCGTGCAATCGATATCAATTGTAGGGAAATCTGATTTTAACCTCTCCCGAGGATCTATCTTTGATGTTTAATTCACCATACATTGATTATATACCTAGCATGCACCTATATAATTAATTGCAACACGCTGGTGTTTTCTCGTGTTTACCCGCGAATTTGCTGCACAAGGATCGATCAAGACTCGTGCTTTGATCTTATGGATCGTATCCCGATCGCCTAAACCCAATGCCGAGTGAGGACAATCTATGGAGAGTGCTATAGAAATTCGCCTTCTTCCTCTTTCTCAAAGTTTTCAAAATCCTAACTCGAGAAGTATGATTCTCGAAAATTTCACTATTGAGGATTAGGGTTTGATTTTATCTCACCTTATATTTATAATGCAACCCTAAATCCTATCAAGATAGAATTTATGTATATCTAATAAATATAATAATATCACTTAAGATAGAGAGGATCAAAACAGAGTCCCAGTGGGACTCTAAGAAGAGGTGGACGAAAATTCACTAAGCTCTAGGCCTGGATGGGCCAGCCCAAGGATCAAATGCAAGGAATAAAGATGGGCCTCAAATAAATTAATTATCTTATGTTCAGCCCAGAACATAAATTAATTCATAAATATTTATTCATGCCACTAGAGAATAAATGCTGACTTACCCCTTTATTTCCAAAGTTGAGTCGGGCTTGCACTTAGACTTCACGAATCCCCGTATTTAAGATATCGTACGTCTATTAATTATTTACGCTGCTCGATTGCTTAAAATAATTAATATCTTTAATTCCTTAGTAGTACCACTCAACCTTATTATTGTACTTGAGATAACTCAATCTGCAGGTTTAGTACAATAAACCTTTTGAGCTCCTTAAGGGACGCCATCATCCTAAACGGATAGGGTGACTCACTGTGTAACTAACATGACATACAAGACCGCCACCACCAAAGATGCAGAGAATCTTGGTTATCTCATGTAACCCTCACCCATAACAAGTCAAAGTGATGGTCGAATTCATACTCACCTAATACCTTATCGAGGTTTAGATAAACGTAAAGTCACTGAGATCTAGGTTCTTCACGACGGTCAGAAAGAAGAACTCATCTCATTGTGATCCATCAATACGTCAGAGACGTGAAGGGAAATCTGATTTTAACCCTCTCCCGATGATCTATCTTGGATGTTTAATTCACCATACATTGATTATATGCCTAGATGCACCTATATAATTAATTACAACACGAGGGGGTTTCTCGTGTTTACCGCGAACTGCTTCCGGGTAGAATGGATCAAGACTCGTGCTCGATCTTCGGACTCGTATCCGTTTGCCTAAACTCCAATGTCGAGTGAGGACAATCTATGGAGAATGCTATAGAAAAACGCCTTCTTCCTTCTCTCACAATTTTCAAAATTCTCACACTTTGGGAAGTATAATTCTCGAAAATTTAGCTCGAGCATTAACTTGATTTTCTCTCACCTTATATTTATAATGCAACCCTAAACCCAATCAAGATAGGATTTATGCATATCTAATAAATATAATCTTATCACTTAAGATAGAGAGATCAAGTTGAGTCCCAAGTGGGACTCTAATAGAGGTGGATGATTTTTCCTTAACAACAGCCCGGACGGGCCACCTGAGATCAAATGCAAGGAATAAAGACGGGCCACAATAAATTAATTATCCTATGTTCACCTGTAACATAAATTAATTCATAAACATTTATTCATGCCACTAGAGAATAAATGTCGACTTATCCTTTATTTCGAAGGTGAGTCTGGCTTGCACTTAGACTTCACTTAATCTCGTATTTAAGATATCGTGACGTCCATTAATTATTTATAGCGCTCGACCCTTAAAATAATTAATATCTTTAATTCCTTAAGTAGTACCACTCAACCTTATTATTGTACTTGAGATAACTCAACCTACATGGTTTAGTACAATAAACCTTTTAGATCCTTATGGACGCCATCATCCTAAACGGATACGGTGACTAGACACGTGTAATGTTGATTTGTATCGAAAGAAGTTTTTGTTGAGCTTGTATACAATGTTTCGCTACCACTATCACAATCTCCTATCTCGAATTGAATACTTGATTGCATATATCTCGTGTCCCCTTATCTCATATATGTTAGATCATACGGTGTGTGAAGATCACGATCCAGTATGATTGGTCGAGAAACAATGAGATATAAAAATTTTCACGGTTGAGACAACTTGAGGACGAGTTGTCGGTATGGGAGGCGCAGATAGATAAGAAGTGATTTGACTTAGTTGCTTGTCTATGCCGGTACGTCTTCGACGATTGAAGGATCACGATGAGATGAGTTCTTCTATCCGACCGTAGTGAAGAACCTAGATCTCGATGACTTACGATGCCTAAATCTCGATAAGGTATTAGATGAGTACGAGTTGTTGACCATCACTTTGACTTGTTATGGGTGAGGGTTATATGTTCTAACCCAATATTCTCCGTGATCTTGGGTGGTGGTTTGTTTGTATGTCATGCTAGTTATCCAGACGAGTCACCGTATCCGTTAAGGATGATGACGCCCCTTAAGAGCTCAAAGGTTTATTGTACTAAACCCCGCAGTCGAGTTAGCTCAAGTACAATAATAAGGTCGAGTGGTACTACTTAAGGAATTAAAGATATTAATTATTTTAAGCGAATGTAATGCTATAAATAATTAATGGACGCTCGATATCTTAAATACGGGATTCAGAATGTCTAAGTGCAAGCCCGACTCAACTTCGTAATAAAGGGTAAGTCAAAGATTTATTATCTAGTGGCATGAATAAATGTTTATAAATTAATTTATGTTCGGGTCAACATAAAATAATTAATTTATTTGAGGCCCATCTTTATTCCTTACAGATTGATCCTCGCTGGCCCATCCAGTCCGTGAGCTCAAGAAAATCGTCCACCATCATGCTCTTATGGAAAGGATTTGATTCTCTTTATACTATAAGGATATTATTATATTTATGGATATGATAGATCCTTTCCATATGAGATTATAGTAATAATCCTTTTCATATAGATTATGGTAATTTATACGGGATTATGGTAATTTCCATATGGGATTATGGTAATTTCCTTATGGGATTAAGGTAGTGCATTATAAATATAAGGTAAGAGATAGATTCAAGGTAAATCCTCATAATTCATCATCAAATTTTCGCCCATCCCATAGTAATGTTGGGAGGATTTTTCAGAATTTTAAGAGCATCAAGGTGATTTTCCAAGCATTCTCCATAGATCGTCCTCACTAGGCGTTGGAGATTGGGTAACCGGATACGTACCCGTATGTCAAAGCATGAGTCTCGATCCATTCCTACCGATGATTCAAAGGTAAACACGAGAAAACCCCAAAGTGTTGCAATTAATTATATAGGTGCATGCTAGAATATAATCAATATATGGTGAATTAAACATCCAAGATAGATCCTGAGAGGGCTAAACATGGTTTTCCTATAGGTAACTAGCATGACATACAAGATCGCCACCACCCAAGATGCAGAGAATCTGGTTATCTCATGTAACCCTCACCCATAACAAGTCAAAGTGATGGTCAAGAACTCATACTCACCTAATACCTTATCGAGGTTTAGATCAACGAAGTCTCCGAGATCTAGGTTCTTCACAATGGTCGATAGAAGAACTCATCTCACCGTGATCCATCAATACGCCGAGACGCATCAAAGATGTACAAGCAACCAAGTCAAGTCACTTCATCTACACCGCAGCTATACCGACAACTCGTCCTCAAGTTGTCTCACCAGGATACTTTTATATCTCATTAAGCTTCACCAATCATACGTACTTCGTGATCTACAACACACCGTATGATCTAACTTATATATGAGATAAATGGACATACATATGCAATCAAGTAAACAATTCAGATATGAGATTATAATAGTGGTAACAGAAACATTGTATACAAGCTCAACCAAAACGCTTTCAATATACAAATCCAACAATCTCCCACTTATACTAAAGCAAACTTTAGTATACAATTTGTCTCTACTAGCTATTACAAACAACACCATCACTTTGCTTCTCCCACTTATACAAAAGTTTCCTCTAAGTGGGTGCCATCTCATGCTAATCCAAGTCCTCGAATATGCTATTCAGAGATTTTTTTTGGCGGGGTCTTCGTGAATGGATCACCTAGGTTATCCGCAGCACCAATCTTCTCGATCAAGACATCCCTCGCCTAACGATTTCTCGTATGACATGGTACTTTCTCTCTATATGTTTTATTGCTTATGGTCCGTGGTTCCTTCGAGTTTGCCATCGCACTCGAAAGTTATCACAAGAACTATGATACTGGGCAAACCAGTACCACATCTAGATCCATGAGGTAGTTCTTGAACCATACACCGCTTTAGCAGCCTCCAAGCGGCTACATATTCGGCTTCCATGGTGGAGTCCGCAATGTATCGCCTTTGCACTCCGCCAGATACGCTCCTCCTCCCAAGGTAAACACATAGCTCGAGGTAGACTTCACCACATAACCTTCGGTTCTTTGCACATAGATGTCTCTACCTACTTCAAGGTAACTGCTTAGAAAAGCGATTTTCATCCATTTGCCAAACCTCGCGTTTAAGTGGGCTGCTATGGCCGTAAGAATTCATGGACTTGAGATTGCTACAGCGAAAAGGTCTCATCGAAATCGATGCCCTCAATTGAGTGTACCCTTTCGCCACAAGCCCGGCTTTAAAATCCGAAACCTCTCCATCCGAATCTCTTCCTTTCAGATACCCACTTACTACCTACGGCTTCCTCGCCATCCGGTAGATGTGTCTTTCGTATACATCCATAGTCATTATGGACTCAATTTCTAAGTCCATAGCGGTGTGCCATGATCTTGCATCGCCTCAGATCGCCTCACCGTATGTCCATGGGTCGATTATTGCCGCTTTCGCTTCACGACTAAACCAAGATTCACCCATGAACATAAATCGCTCGGGTCGACGAATAACCCTCCCACTACGACGAGGCGCCATCGCACAATGGCAACGGTGGGTGCAGAACTTGTGGTTCTCTATCTTGCACAACTTGGTCGGATAGGAGCCACTTGTACGGCCGGTATCTCTAGTGGAACTCGATCCACGCCAATTTCTCGAAGTATCCGTGTCGATCCTCCCACTAGACACCGACATCTCGCACTTTCGGCTTAATCGGTGGTGGAATACGATCATCTTCTAATTCTCAAGAATGATTTCAACTTTGGATTTATGGTTTTCATATAATCATCTTCTAAGAATCGGCATTAGTGCTAATAATGACCTTCTCGATCCTCAGACTATAGAAATAACCACCTTCGCCCTCTAGATAGCCAATAAACGCCCTTGCATCGATCTAGACTCCAACTTGTCGCCTTTCTTGTTCAAAGACACGTGCCGGATCGCCCTATATCCTTATGTGGTTTAAACTAGCTTACGCCCAAACCACAACTCGAAGCGGTCTTTTCGTCCGACTTGATGGTACTAGATTTAGCAAGTATGCCGCTATTTCTAAAGCATACCCCGTAACGAAATAGGCAATGTTGCATAACTCATCATTGATCTAACCATTTCTAAAAGAGTCATATTTCTTCGCCCGACACACCATTTTGTTGTGGTGTGCCCATGCAGTGAGTCGAGGTAATCCCACATCGCACCAAATAGTCCATAAACTAGTTATCGAGGTATTCG
This sequence comes from Salvia rosmarinus, assembly GCA_036937905.1. Classification (NCBI taxonomy): domain Eukaryota; kingdom Viridiplantae; phylum Streptophyta; class Magnoliopsida; order Lamiales; family Lamiaceae; genus Salvia; species Salvia rosmarinus. The sequence goes on along the minus strand of CM072818.1, from coordinate 25,143,533 downwards.
CCACCGCGATCAGACCGCAGATGACTTGATACTTTTACTGTGCTTCGTCTCCACTTCCGCCTTAAATTCTTTGAATTTCTCAAAGCATTCGCACTTGCGGTGAAGCGTATATGTATCCGCACTCGAGTAATCGCCAATGGAAGTGAAAAATACTGCATTCTCCACGAGCTTGTGTTGACATAGGTCCACAGTCGAATGAACTAGCTCCAATACTTCTTTGGCTCTATAACCCTTCGCTTTGAAGGTCCGGTCGACATCTTTCCTTCTATACGTGATTCGCAGATCGGAACGGAGTAATCTGCTAGATCACCCAACGCCCATTCTTAGCCGGTCTTTGGATCCTATTTAGATTGATGTGACCTAATCTAAGATGCCGAGAAAAGTGGTGTCATCTTCATAAGAAAACTTTCTTTTAAGGTTTGATGTAGAGGCAACATAATTAAAGGTATTATGTTTGGCGGTGAATAGTATAAAGCGAATTATATAAAGTGCCACCACAGATAACTTCGTCATTTCTTATGATATAAACGCCACTATCAAAAACAACTCAATATCCATGAATAAATAGATTCAAACTGAATAAGGTTTCACTAAACTCCGCACATATAAAACGCCTTCAATACTAAAACAGCTTCTATCAAAACATAAAGTAACATCTCCGATCGCAACGGCCTCGACTTTCGCCGTGTTGCCCATGGAGATCGTTATCTCGCCATCACACAGCTCCCTTGTCCGCAGAACCCTCAGCAAGCGTAACAAACATGATCGATCCGCACCAGATCTACTACCCATGAATGAGTAGAACAAGTCGCTAAACATGTTTCCGTTATTAAAGCAAATGGTGTACCTCAGTGCCTTGAGCATAGGGCACTTGGCCTTCCAATGCTCGGCCTTGCCGCACCAAGCACTTGCCCTCTCATTCGCTTTTCAAGCCTCCGTGGCGATATGTTCTTGCTCTCATTACTCCCACTGCTCCTTTGCCTCTACCACCTTTGGTGCCCTTTTCTTCTTCCATTTTTCAACGAAAAATTGGGCCCCTAGACGTGCTAGCAAGGCATGTGCTCCTTCGCCCACGACTCTTCCGCGCCACGAGATCATTAAGCAACCGACTAAGTGTATACTCGGTCTTGCTCATGATCGCATTCACGCCGAAAATTCTCAAAGACTTGGGCAGTGTGTTGAGGATGATATCGACCGCTTCGCCGTCAATACCTCCTCCCAACCGATCAAGACTATCCATGAGATGAGTCATGTGGAGACATGTTCATGGACCGAACTTCCTTCTTCCATCTTACACGCCAAGATTTCTCTCATTGTGTGGAAGCGATCGTCCGATCCGATCGCCCGAACATACTCTCGAGACTTGACCATATTTCGATCGCGTCTCACCATCGATCGATGTCAGCACCGCAAGCCTCGACATCGTGAGTCATCATATAGCACTTCGCCATATTGTTCGACTTATACCAAAGTCCGCCACTCGCCGCTCATTAGTCGATGCGTCGAAGGGGCATCGGTTTGCGTAGTAGTGAGAACAAACATGTGTTCTTCAATGATAAGAACATATTCCATGTTTCGCTTCCACTGGCGAAATTGGACCTGATAGAGGATTTTGTGCACCATATTGATAATTGGTGTAAGAGACATATCCGAAAAGTAATGTAAACACATAAGCATACGATCGCACATAATTCGTAATAATAATATTGTAACCTTTTGATAAAACAATATTAATCGAAACCTCCAATGGCCCAAGGAATCCCACATGCAAGCCACGCTGTGGACGCCATACACATGAACCCCGATCGACTAAAATATACCTTTTAGTCGCTTAATTTCAATCTGTCAACTTATCCTTACGACAAATGAAATTAATGATCGGACCTTACTGCACCACATCACTATCGAAAGAAGGGACTTCACGGGAAGTTGTACTGAGGTGATTGTTTCGTATGTTTTTGTTGTATTTTTCGTTTGTTTGTTACGATTTGGTTCCTATATGCTCAAGTTTGAATATCTTTTATTGGAATCATGCTTGTTTTGTTTTGTGTAGTGAAAGTCGCGTTTACATTTGAGTTAAAACGCACCCAAGCGCGACCCGGTAGAACCGTACCGCGCGCCCGCAAAGTGAGCATCAGGTGAAGACCTGCGTCCGGCCAGAAACGCGTCCCGCGCCGGGCGCGGAGTTGAGTTCGCCCAGACATTCCGTCCGGCGCCGCAATGCGTCCGCGCCGGGTCCCGAGTGAAGTAGTTCAGAGACGCCGTCCGGCCGGAGAGCGCCCGCGCCGGGCGCCGGTTGAAGTTTTCTGAATGAAGTCGCGTCCGCGCTGCATCGCGCGCCCGCCAAGGGCGTCAATGCGAGTCCGCCCAGGCGGCGCGCCCGCGCCGCGTGCGCTCGTCGCGCGCCTCGGTTTACTAGCGCCCGCCCGCGCCGAGTACGCGTCCGTGCTACGGTGCTCATTATTTGGCCTCGTTTGAAGACCTCGCCCGGCTGGTCTCCGTCCGCGGCCGGGCGTGAATTTCGCGAATATATATAAGTGTAACGCGAAACCTAGACACATTCTTAATATTCGCTTTTATTTCTTCGCTTTGAATTCTCCTTCAACATTGTTCATCTCTATTTTCCAAGTTATTTTTTTGATTTGGGATTGATTCAAGACATTTGATCGAGAAATCCATCAACGACATTTACGATTGTAAGGATTATTATTCGATTTTTACTTCATTGAATTATCGGATTATGATTTCTATCGATTATAATTGTTTGATCCGTGAAACGAGCATGAACTAATTCTTTTCTGTGGTCAAGGTGATTCAAATTGTTTAATTGATTATTTGTTTAGATTGAGTGCATCAATCAATCTTAGGTTTATGATTAAGTGATTGATCACCATTTAATTGTTTATGTTTCGTGTATTATCGAGAGATAGATACGCTGCATCATAGGAATAGATCGATTAGAGGTTACCGGAAACGGACTCTAATAGTTTATGTATTTGTGAAATTTGATAACCTAGGTTTAATTCACGGAACGAAAGTCGAGTGTTTGGATTGAGGTTTGAATATTGCATGAATAGGTAAATTTCTTGATCAAGCAATAAATCGATTAATCAAGGCGAAGAACCCTAATGCCCTAGTTTATCTCACATTCTCAAGAATTCCTATATCGAATCGCTGAACGCTATTGTTGAATCGCTTGCATGTTTAATTTTAATGTTAATCTTAGTTAATCATCTCCCAAATCAAGTTTAGATTTAGATTTATTGCTTTTATCGTAACACATCATAAGCCCTCGCTAAGTCTTCCTCGAGAGATTCGACTTGGGTCGACCTTACCACGCTATAGTGGACCTCGTGCTATTATGGAAGCTATAAGTAGAACAATTTGGTCGAATAATGCGTCCGCCAAAATTTGGTTCCACCACAATTTTAACAAATGAAAATGAATTTTAGAATTGGCATACTCACTAGGACCATACCGCCCAATCCAAATTCTTTGTTATCTCATTTTAAATCTATCTCTAGAGAACTTATGAAAATCGCATATGCAAGCCACGCTGTGGACGCGTACACATGAAACTCCCACTTCTCAATAGATTAAATGTTTTATTTAGAAATCTCATCTAACAAACTTATGACAAACAAGTGCAAGCAAGCTGCGCGTGTGGATCGCCACTCACAAAGCATGTATCACTTTGTTTAGAGATCAAAAAGTGGAGGTCTTGACATTTTAATTTAAAATTAATATGTCGGGTTACTTGTTTAGTCTTTTGTTTCAAAAGGTTTGTCCATGCAGATCACGTAATCCTAGCATGCTTTTCTATAGAACTCAACATGTAAACATGCTCACGTAATTCTAAAATACGCTTGAAAACGCGATAAACCTAGCATGTTTACTATGCGATCCAATCACGAAACATATAATATGTTTATCTAGGTAATTTAAACATACATAGCATGCTTCGCATAATTTAAACATCCACTACATGCTTTGAACGATAAAATAAAATAAAATCGTTCATCGCGCCCACTGTGGATCCCGCATTTTCCCGCTAATTTATTACATACATTTGCAAAGCATGATCTTCAAACTCGAACGGGCCCGCCCCGCATTCGCCAAACCGAATTTGGGTCGAAAAATTGAAAATGGGCCGGATCATAGAAACGGATCGGATCGGGCCAAAAACTGAATCGGGCCGAAAATGGGTTCGGGCTGAAAATCCCGGGTCGGTCGAATTTGGGCCGGTCGCCCAAGACGGGTCGGGCCGCGTTAGGCCTGCACCCCATGCGCACGCCCAAAGACCATCACCGCACAACACCCCATGCCGCCGCCCATGCCGGCCGAGAACCGCCGCCGACGCCGCCTGTGCCCCCGCCGAGAATCGCGTACACGCCGGAGGCACCGCCGAGTCATCTCATACAGAGGTGCCGGGCGTCGCCGAGAAAACCTGCGAGCGACTCACGCCATCCCGCCGGAGTGCCGAGAATCTCAAGACGCCGCCGGCCATCTCGCACGTTGTCATCGAGCCTCGCCGCCGAAAGCACCGCGACGCCACGCTGCGTTGTCGCCTGTGCACGCCGAGACCTCGCTGAGGTTTCCGTCTTTGAGAATCGCGCCGAGGTCACCGAGCGCCACCGAGCCTTGTGCGAGAATCGCGCCCTCCGCGACGCCCACGCCCCGCCGAGCCATACCGAGGTTACATTGAGGTTTTCGCGCGACCGCCGAGGACGCCCGCCATACGCCGAAAGTCGCAACTCGCCGAGGCGCTGGGCTTCCTGCGCAACGCGCCGCTACCACGCCGCCGCGCTTTCACCGGCGCCCACCGAGCGGCACGCATAGCGCCGAGGCGTGTCGAGGTGTTCGCACGGAAACCGCATACCTCGCACTCCGGCCACCGAGCCGTGCCGCCGCCTCGCTTATTTTTCCGTGCCACCGACTCCTTGCTTTGTGGAGATCTGCCGCTGAAACACGACGACCGCGAAGCGCGTGCTCGCGAAAGCACCGAGCACGCACAGCGGCCGCCGCCCGCCCACCTCACGCCAGGGCCTTGCTTTCTGAAACCTCTCGTCATCTCGCTTCTTCGTGTTTTTGTTCGTTCTTCTTTTTACGTATAAGATTTACGGTGAAAAATCTAATCTAACCACGGATTTTCTCGTGGTGAAAAACAAAACCGACAAAAATAAAACAAGCCACGATGAACGATGATTCACAATTAATTAATTGCGACGTTATAATCAAACGTGATTAATCCAACAGAGCCAAGATAATCGATCCTGTGCTCGATACCAATTGAAGGGAAATCTGATTTAACCTCTCCCGATGATCTATATTGATGTTTAATTCACCATACATTGATTATATGCCTAGCATGCACCTATATAATTAATTGCAACACGTGAGAGGTTTTCTCGTGTTTACCTGTGAATCTATCGGGGTAGAATGGATCAAGACTCGTGCTTTGATCTTCCTGACTATATCCCGTTTGCCTAAACTTCAATGTCGAGTGAGGACAATCTATGGAGAATGCTATAGAAAAACGTCTTCTTCCTTCTCTCATAATTTTCGAAAATTCTCACACTTTTGGGAAGTATAATTCTCTAAAATTCTAGCTTGATCATTAACCTTGATTTTCTCTCTCACCTTATATTTATAATGCAACCCTAAACCCTATCAAGATAGGATTTATGCATATCTAATAAATATAATCTTATCACTTAAGATGAGAGATCGTCGAGTCCCAAAGGACTCTAAGAGAGGTGGATGATTTTTCCTTAGCAACAGTCTGGACGGGCCACCCAGGATCAAATGCAAGGAATAAAGATAGCCTCAAATAAATTAATTATCTTATGTTCAAATTTCGCATATAAATTAATTCATAAACATTTATTCATGCCACTCAGAGAATAAATGCCGACTTACCCTTTATTTCAAGGTGAGCTCTGCTTGCACTTAGACTTCATGAATCCTCGTATTTAAGATATCGTACATCCATTAATTATTTACGATGTTCATTGCTAAAATAATTAATATCTTTAATTCCTTAAGTAGTACCACTCAACCTTATTATTGTACTTGAGATAACTCAACCTCGTGGTTTAGTACAATAAACCTTTGAGCTCCTTATGGGACGCCATCATCCTAAACTGATACGGTGACATACAAGACCGCCACCATCCAAGATGCGAGAATCTGGGTTATCTCATGTAACCTCTCACATAGCAAGTCAAAGTGATGGTCAAGAACTCATACTCACCTAATACCTTATCGAGGTTTAGATCAACGTAAGTCTCCGAGATCTAGGTTCTTCACAACGTCGATAGAAGAACTCATCTCACCGTGATCCATCAATACGTCAGACGCATCAAAGATAGACAAGCAACCAAGTCAAGTGACTTCTTATCTATACAGTAGCTCATACCGACAACTCATCCTCAAGTTGTCTCACCGTGATATTTTTATATCTCATTAAGCTTCGACCAATCATACAGACTTCGTGATCTACAACACAATCGTATGATCTAACTTATATATGAGATAAAGGGACATACATATGCAATCATGTAAACAATTCAGATAGAGATTGTAATAGTGATAATAGAAACATTGTATACAAGCTCAACCAAAACTTCTCATAGATACAAATCCAACATTCTTTGTCAACCTAGTATTCACAATTTTATTTTTACAAAATTAAATTGATAAAAGAAAAAAAAGCACTCGTGCACTAATTCATTCAAATGGAAGTGGCAATCGTAATAAAATTAAACTGCTCACGCATAAACTCATTAAACACAATTAATACTATAATATATACAATGTTACTACGTAAATATATACAATGTTACTACAGAGGTTCTTTGAAATCAATGTATATATATATATTATACCTCCGTCCCACCCAAGATATTCATTTCCTTTTTGAGTTGTCCCACCCAAGATGGCCTGCTTCCTTTTAGAAAATAATTATCTCTTCAAAAGTTGCGGGACCTACCTACTTTTTATCACTTTATTCGCTTTATACCATTCTCCTAAATAACCGTGCCGAAAAGAAACGAGCCGTCTCAAAGGACGGATGAGTAATATAAATATGGTCAAATTATCAGGAAACTACTTTGACCAAGATTTTAAGTGACGTAACATTTAATTTTGTGAAATTAAACGACATTAGATCGATCTACGTATCGAGTAGATGATCGTGGTGTATTCACATTCTCAAATCCGATTTTTGTTGAGTGAGAAATAGTGAATCAAAGTTGATCACTTAAACATGAAGTTATGTGATTAATAGGATAATCATAGATTAATTAATGATTATCCCACATTGATTAATGTACCTTCATTAATTGTCTATATAAGTGGTTCATTGAATACTTAGTATAATTATGTGCACAAGTGACGTGGGGTGGAAAGCCCATGCACAAGATGCACGCCGCCACCACCGTCCTACCGTGCTCGCATCTTAAGAACAATCATAGTGGTAACCTAACCATGATGACCGAGATCTCAAGAACTTGGTTCAATGGGAGAACTAAGCTATGAGAGTTTGTGTGTAAATACTCAAGTTAGTTTGTTCCTAGAAAGCACACGAGTGTTGGAAAACTTCTCTAGTGGTGAGGTTTAGTCTTAAGACTCTTAATGATTCTTAAAATACCTCGAGGAGGTTGAGTATGACAAGATACTCGATATAGAATCACCTATATAAGTGTGAAATGAGATCGTTTGAATAAAACACTTATGAATCCAAAGTGATGTCCATGACTAAAATGGAATCAAACATGAGAATGTATGAGGTTGATGTGTTAAAATGTTAATACCATTGTATCGATGCAGCCTGTCGGAAATAGTTCAAGGCATCTTGTCCACTAATCCTTTGTGTACTCAATGGTACCGACTATGGAAGGTTCAAGGCCATAAACACTTGTCCAAATGTTTTGACATCTCTTGAGGACTCGAGTGTGCACTCACACATGCATATAGCTATTTCCACTCATGTGGAGGATTGTTGAAAATCAATGTGTATATATATCTATATATATATATATATGAGGTCAAGTTATAGGAAGCTATTTTGACCAAGATTTTGAGTGACGTAATATTTGATTTTGTGAAATTAAACGATATAGGATCGATCTACATTTCGAGTAGATGATTGTGGTGTATCACATTCTCAAATCCGATTTTCGGTGAGTGAGAAATAGTGAATCAAAATTGGTTACTTAAACATGGAGTTATGTGATTAAGGGGATAAGCATAGATTAGTTAATGATTATCCGACATTGATTAGTGTACCCTCATTAATTTCCTATATAAGTGGTTCATTGAACACTTATTATAATTATGTGCACAAGTGATGGGCTGGAAAGCCCATACGTGTACATAGAGGCCACCACCGCTAAGCCAGCTCGTGCTGCCCCGCCTCACCGCCTCCACTCACGTGGTCCGAGTTCGTGGACTTGGATCTTAATAATTGGTCTTTGGATGGTCTTTGAGCTTGTTTCGCCCGGTTCCGTGGCTAATACCCAACCTTTTAGATCATCGTTTGATCGAGCTAAAAGTTTGAGTTGGTCCGACCCAACTCGTGTGGCCTAATCCGTTCGCCTGTTGTGCACTCAAGAGACGCGTCGGATCGTCCAATGAACTTGGATGTACATGATGTCCAGATTCGTCGTAGCTCGCGGTAACGTAAAAGGCACATCGGCTCTAACAAGAATCCTTAGTTAGAATGGGATTCCAACTCAAAGACCTTTGAGTGAGATTTTGAGAAGAGTTGCTCTTTGGAGAGCACAAGACGATGAAAGTTGTAGTCGTGTTCGGGGAGTTATTGTCTATCGTTGGCCTCTATGGTAGAATCGATCCGGCATGAGAGGCGGTGGTTTACCTGCGGCGGATGTCGGCGGTTCGAGTCCGCTTATCTCCAACTTTTGAACTTAGCGTATACAAAGACATGATGACTCTGCGGGAAACATGAGTGTAACTCCCACCTTATCTCCGTAAATGACGTGTAATCCCTTCTACACTCAATGGGGACATAACTTTGTAACACCCGATATCAATGTGGGTGTTGACTCCAGTGAGTTCCCCATGACGAGACGACACCTATAAATAGGACATGTCTCGCCAAAGATTAGCCACTCATCGCTCATCGTGATTGCAAAGATTCTAAAGCCATCTCTCGCATACATAGTATGTATCCAAGCTCGCCATCGTCTCCGTCGAGTTCGCTTGAGTCGTTTGTCTCATGTGCTATCACCTTCAAGACGCTGCCGTTTTATCTTTGGGGACGATACGCCGTAATCCGAGAGCACTATCGGGCATATCTCATCTTACGGAAAGAGGCATCCCACTCGGCATTAGTATATGGTTTTTGTTTCCATTTGTTTTTTCATTTTTAGTTCATTTTAGTTTGATCTCCTACTTCTACATTTCTTTTTAAGTTATAATACCGATAAATTATACTATTCTATACACCATTTTCCAACAGAGGTGAGATCAAATAAAACCATTTTGGACCGTCATATAATTCTGGTTTTGTGTGTGATAGCAAATTTTGTTATATAAGCACAGCGGAAAGTTATCATGCAACGAAAAGAAAAGAATATACCCTAAAATTGGTTCATCAAATAATAGAATAAATTCAAGAATATGCCAAGGATTGTGAGATACCTCTAGTCAAAATGATTATAATGAGTTCCAAGAAAATTTAGCAATTAACATCATCTAGAAAAATCATGCGCATTGTATTATTGTGGAGACAATATATTTTTAAAATCGAAATTTAAATTTAAAGAGTGCAGAATGCAGAGTAAATCTTCAACGAAGCACGAGCATTGTCGAATGACGATTTTCCAATACCGAGAAAAGCATATAGCTTGTGAAAATGAGAAGACAATAGTTATGAGCAAGCAACAACCAATTAACATTTCTGATTATTCTTGCTGTTTTTGGTTGCTGAATTAGTGAATGGGGTTAAAAATAGAAAGAAAGAAAGCGAATGGAAATCACGTCGAAACAAAAATCACGTTGAAACAAATCGAGTTTCACACTGAGAGCTTCTCTATTTTATCAAAAATTAGATAAAAATATATAATAGAGAAACAGAAAGAGTTGAGCTTGTTTGCCTCACAGATCTGCAAGCAAATGTTAACTCACAGATCTGCAAGCAATGTCAACAAAGGAGAAGAAATTAAGTAGAATCAGGGCACGATGTACGACGAGCTACAATCGAGAGAGAAAGAGAGCAAAGAAGAAGATTAATTAAATCATGAGAGGATTGTTACAAAATTGCCATGAAGATTGGTATGTGCACGACGTGTAGGGATGGCAGCAACAGGTGGCAGGCTATGGGAGGTAAGTGCTGGGCGTGCAGTCCGCTGGCACTACTGTGGCAGGTTCGGTGATACACGATGTACGACGAGCTAGCTTCAATGTGATGGGCAGGGATGGCGGCGATGACAGCTATGGGCGGTGATGGTAGCGGCGGGCGATGATGCAGACGAGGAGGAGAGGCGGTAGATTTGGGGGTTAGGGTTCACAACGAAAGAGTATACTTTGAGAAAATAATCCAAATTGCAAGACAAAGAAGGAAATATGTTATTTTGAAAAATTAAACATAGCTACGGATAATGTCAGTCGCAAGTCTGAATTTGAAAAAAAAATTTAAGACGGATAATATCGTAGTAAAACCAAAAAAAAATTAAAAATTTTTAAGATAGACACAGTTCGTCGCAAAACCCAACTACAGAAAATTCATATTTAATTTCGTCATTGATTGACGCGCCAAATTTTCATGCCGATTGTCGTCTCAAATACGTCGTTAAGTCCGTAATTGCTTTTGTGTTCACTATTCGTGCTAGATTCCGTCATTGATCCGTCGTTGTATTAAGACGAACAACAATCTGTCGCAAAGTCCGTGAATTTCTTGTAGTATACAAACTACAATTAATTATTAGGATTCTTATCAAAAAATACTATACATAATTGTCAATTAATGAATGACATGTGGAAATGGTTGTTCTTCATAGTAGAAGTTGATAATATGAGTGCCAAGATGCAAATTACGACTGTCCAACACTGCTGAAGATGCTACACATTTCATTATACATGTTATACTATATATACATATTATAAAGTGTTAAACCAAAATATATATCATAAGTAAAAGACCCGAACTGCCAAGAAAATGCCTCAGAAAAAGTTGATACATTTTGATTGTATGAATTGAATCTCACCCCAGCTGCCTGAGTTAAGTGACAAGAGTCTCATTCAAACCAAGAATCTATTGATAAGCAGACAAAAAGAAGCTTAATTATTCATCTACTCAAAAAATGTCTGCCTGAAGCATAGAAACAATCATACACAAATTTACACAATTAATTCAACTCAATTGTTTTTCTGATAATTCTCTCTATTAGTAGTGCAAGATATCATACTCCACTTAATTTGATGTGGTGAAATCAATCAACTAGAACAGCAGGAGGCTTTCTGCTGGTAGTTCTGGTTGGGCTCCCCAACCTTGATGGTGGTGCCCTGGCCGGGGAGCGGGGCGGCGGCCTCCTGCGCCGCTAGCGCCTTCCGGCTGATGATCTGATAGATATCCAACAAGATAGTCTGAACGCCTTCTCCACGCCAGCGCCTTCAATGCAGAGGTCTCGAGGAAGGAGAGGCCTCCTTCTCGGCGAGAGCTGGGCGTCGTGCTCGGCCACGACGCTGGAGGTGGTTGAGGTCAGACTTGTTCCCGGCGAGCATGATGACGATGTTGGAGTCGGCGTGGTCTCTGAGCTCCCTCAGCCACCGCTGCACGCTCGAAGGTCTGCCGCTTGGTGAGGTCGTACACCACCAGCGCCCCACTGCACCGCGGTAGTAGGCGCTCGTGATGGCGCGGCACCGCCTCCTGCCCCGCCGTGTCCCATATCTGCGCCTTCACCGCCTTCCCTTCCACCTACGCCCATGCAATCGTTTCTCAATTATCTTCTAATTAATTACTCTAAACTAATCAACCACTAAACAACGAGATCTCATCAATTCTTTTGTACAACATTTTTTTCTATATGTCAAAATATTAATTACCTGGAGAGTCCTTGTAGCGAATTCAACACCGATTGTGGATTTGGACTCTAAACAGAATTCGTTCCTTGTAAATCTCGACAAAATGTTGGATTTCCCAACACCAGAATCTCCAATCAAGACGATCTTGAACAAATAATCATACTCGTGATCAACCTTATACGCCATTGATTTCTTCTGTCCTCTGCATCAAATCAAGATTAATCATTTAACAGACTACAATCCATCACTATTAATTCATTTTACCGTTAGATTTCATCCTGTCATAAGAGAGGAAATTAATATGCATGATTAGGAGGAAAAGAAACAAATATACTCACCACTAATCAACAAATATTTGTACGGTTCACCATTGCCAATTTACAAGACAGATTCTTGATTTGTGAGTGAGAGAGAGAGAGAAGTGCCCTGGTGGCGGAAACTGAAATTATAAAATTATTATAAGTAAGAAAATGAAAAAAGAAAAAAGAAAAAGAAAAAGGTGTTTCCTGTTGAGTTAAACAGAATAACCGATATAAAAGGAATTTAAACGGTCATTCACAGGCTGTTCTTTGCTGGAACTGAGGCCTATATATGGTATTAACACCCTCCATTATTCGTAAAACACATGCACAATTCATAATTTAAAAAATAATTTAAAAAAATTTGGGGTTGCTTACTTTCATTTTATCTCATTTAATTTTTTTTTTAACTTGGATTGGAGTCGCTGTATTATGAATATTGAGTTTTGGGTCTTAATTTTTACAAATTATATTCTTGTACTCTTATGCATAAATATATATTTACCTAACAAAAACGTTTTACATTTTAATATATTGAGATTTAGTTCGAATTACCTTAATTAGATATTTATGCTGCTGCCGAACTTCAATGCAAATAAATAAAAATGCACTCATGAATATATAGTTACGTCACAAATATGCAAACCTAATTCAATTGCAAATGACAAGTATAAAATGATAAGAATTATAAATAGCAGAAACTAATTAAAAAGAATATGAAATAATTCCTTAGACTCATTCCATTCCATGATTCCATCAATACGAGTTGGCAATATGCGTTATCTATGTACATCTAATACATAGATGTATATTATAAGGTGGCAGTACTTTTTTGTATATATATATTTTTATCAATTAATACATAAATTTTAAAGGTCGCGTCATGTTACGGTGGACTCGAATTTGAAACTTTTTGCCTTAGACATTAACCATTCTACCACTAAGCCAACACATGCATGTTGGATTTGTATACTGAAAGCAAATTAATTGAGCTTGTATACAATGTTTCATGTTACCATTATTCCGATCTTCTATCTGAATTGTTTACTTGATTGCATATGTTATCTCATTATCTCATAGAAAAGTTAGATCATACAATGTGTAGAAGATCACATAAGTCTGTATGATTGATTAAACTAGTTAAGATATAAAAATGATCACAACTGAGACAACTTGATGACGAATTATTGGTATATGCTGCAGTATAGATAAGAAGCAACCTGACTTAGTTGTTTGTCTATGCTGGTAAGTCTTGACGTATTGATGGATCATAGTGAGATGAGTTCTTATATTTGACCGTCGTGAAGAACCTAGATTTCGATGGCTTTGCGTTGATCTAAACCTCGATAAGGTTTCATGTGAGTCTAAGTTACTGACCATCACTTTGACTTGTTATGGGTGAGGGTTACATGAGACAACTCAAGATTCTTCCCATCTTGGGTAGTGGCAGTGCTTGTATGTCATGTTGGTTACCCGACGAGTTACCGATCCGCTAGGATGATGACGTCCCCTTAAAGAGCTCAAAAAATTTATTGTACTAAATCTTGCAGGTTGAGTTAGCTCAAGTACAATAATAAGATTTAGTGATACTACTTAAGGAATTAAAGAGATTAATTATTTTAAGCGATGAGTGCTATAAATAATTAATGGACGTATGATATCTTAAATATAGAAATTTGTAAGTCAAGCACAAGCCGACTCAATTTCGAGTAATAAAGGAATAGTCAAGATTTATTCTCTAGTGGAATGAATAAATATTTATAAATTAATTTATGTTCTACGGGGTGAACGTAAGATAATTAATTCATTTTAGGTCCATCTTTACGCCAGATTTGATCACCTGACCGACCCACCAAAGCCTTTTAACCATGATATTTTCTATCATCCCTAGGAATCCTATTGGGATTCATTGGATTAATGTATTTTTACTTAATACATCTCATAGTCTAGATAAATATTATCGATATTATTAGATATCGAGATAATTATTCAAGATAGAAATTATTTTCATGAAAAAATAATTATTATATTCATTAGATATGCCAGAGTACTATAAGAATAAGATTCTAGAGAGAGCATTATGAATATAAGGTTGAAGAAAATAAGATATTATGTACTATTCATCACCATAAGGGGTTTTTTAAAATTTTGGTGTTTTTCATTGATTACTCTCACTCAGTATTGGAGATCAAACATCCTATACACGATTCAAAGATCAAAATTAGAGTTTGTTATTGATCTGTTGTGCCAGAATTTCGCTGGTAAACAAGAGAAAACTCCTATGTATTGCAATTAATTATATAAGAGCATGTTAAGAATATAATCAATATATGATAAATTAAACATTCAAGATAGATCATCGGGATCACGGATAAATTACATTTTCCTGTCAACGCACACACTCATTTGTATCTTTACACGCATCAATGTGCACATTTTTATGATGGGAGAGCTCACCTATACATTAGGGGAACATAATGTACCAGTCAACCACATGATTTTGTAATATGAGTTTTTATGTAATCACTGCTAATAGTTACCGTTTATAGGTGAATGTTCAGGTCTTATGAGGTCAAATTTCTTGCAATTTTTTTGTTTTTTTGTCAATTAATACAGAAATTTTAAAGGCTGCGTCACGGTGGACTCGAACCCGAGACTTTTGGCCTCGGGCATTAACCACTCTACCACTAGGCCAACACACACACACAAATTTCTTGCAATTTTTTAAATTGAATTAGATATTTATTTGAGAGATTAAGTCCAACTATCAGAATGCTCTAATTCCTTCACTTTAACTCCCAACTCAATCAATACTTAGCCGTTAGACGTCCCATGGTGAAATTGTTTAAGTTTGGACATTAATGAATATCTAAATCTCGATTCCAAATTGCATAAAAAAAAATTTAAAATTGAAAATATAAATTTACTATATATTAAAAGATTGTATATTATTGAAACACTATAAAAGTTCGATCCAATATGCAACTAAGTCCAAAATTGCGATTAAAATTGAAATTTATCTCTAGCAATCTATTAAGTTTATAGATGATGACAAATCCTCTTTATTGATAAGCGTTTGAAGTTTAACGTTTCTATCTAATTTTACTTTTTTTCTTTCAAATGCGTGAAAGGGAAAGCGGCAGCGGTTTTAAACAATAATGAAGCTGAAAGAATATACCCATTTTTCATGTAATAAAGATACAATATATTAACCCTGGATGCCATTAACTTATAAACTATTGTTGAATTTTAAACTATAAATTATTGTATCATTATGAATTTTTGTGAAATATGATGAATTCACAAATATGAAAATTTCACCTTTTATGGGTTCGCGAATTCTTTTAGCAAAGTGATGAATCAAACATATATCTTTACGATTTAATAGCTGAAAGTGACTTCTAGTTTATATTCTAAAATTAGTTTTTAATTTATCAAATCCCTATACACTGTTATAAAAAAATAGGGTTAATTGTTAATTAATCGATGAAATTTCATTCATTTTGCAATATTTATACAACATTTGAAACATTATAATAATGACATCACATTTCAATATGTTGTAAAATTAACACCATCGTTAATCTTCTTTGGTCACCAGAAAGTTGGCATGGCAGGCCTCACTAGAGTCGGCATCACCTAATTGTGGTTGCATTATCTTGATGTTTTCGATTCGATCATTATTGTATTGGATATCCCAACTTTTCAGTAAGAAAAAAAAAACTGAAGGTGTTAATTTTTAAACAAAGTGAAAGGTGGTAACATTATTTCCATGTTTTAATTGTCATATTAAAATTGCAAAATGAATGAAAGTTTGTGCATTAATTAACAATTAACCATAAAAATACCCACGAACACGAAGCATTCGAGCATTAGAACATTTTGCCTAATGCTCTATTGCTCGACCATTCCATTAGGCAAATGTTCTAATACTCGATGCTCAAATGGTCGAGTATTCATAGTGGTGTAATCGAACCGAGCCGAACTGAACACCATAATGCTCAAGATTGCTTTGTTTCGTATCGAGTCAAGTCTCGAGCTTAATCGAACCCAAATAAACTTTTCGAATTTAGAAAATGTTTAGAATATTAATTATTTTATTTTAAAATAAATTATTTTATCCATAATAATACAATATATTTATTGATTTCTTACAACAAATAAAAGTACTTAGAGATTTAACACTATAATTATTAATTATAGAAAGAAAATAATGTATCTAGTTAATAATTTTATATTTTCAAGTTAAATCAGTTAACGAACTTGTTCATGAGCTAACGAGCTGAATACTGTCATGCTCAAGCTTGATTTTTTTTACTAACGAGCTTCACTAAACAAACTTGAACGAACTTTTATCGAGCCGATCTCCGAATAGCTCATGGATAATTTGACTCATTTACAGCCCTAAGTATTCGAAGTATTATTTGCAACATTGTGCCTAATGTTCAATTGCTCGACCGCTCAAGTATCCAAGTAAATATTGTGATTCATGCAAACATGAATATCAACCAAAACACCGAATCTATCGACCTTAACTTAAAAATGTAAAGCAAAATCATCACTACAAAAATACGACCGATCGAATTTGGATTAGCGACGGATAAAATGCGGGTCGTGAATCGTCGACGGATTAGCGGCGCTCATAATGCGGGTCGTGAATCGTGACGGATTGGCGGCGATTTAAATTTTTTTTGCGACGGATCGTGACGTATCATGGCGGGAATTCTCGCGAAGTTTTAACGATGGCATTTCCGTCTCTATTCCGTCGTTAAATTTAACGATGGATAGTGTTCGTCGTTAAAATTAATTTTTTTTGTTATTTTTTAATTGAATTAACAAATTCCATCGCTAAACCGTCGTTAAAAAATCGGATTATTTCTAAATTTTTTTAATTTATTTTAACGACGGATACAATCTGTCGTTAATTTTAATTCTGATTTTATTTATTCCCAATAATAATAGCGACGGAATGTCCGTCGTAAAATAGTCTCTAATTTAACGACATAATTCATTCCGTCGTTAATGTAAAATCTTTTTTATTTTTTTTATATTCTGTACGTTAATTAACGACGGATACGTGTCCGTTGGTAAATTATTCCGTCGTTAAATCCATTATTCCGTCGTTACAGTATTTTAAATATAACGATGGACTATTCCGTCGCTAATCCGCCGCTAAAAAGTTTAATAACAGACGGATTTCTTCCCCACCTCATATCGATCCTCGAAACCTCCCTCCCTCCCCAACCCAACCTCGTCGCCCCGCCGTGCCCGACCCCACCGTGCCGCCCGATCTCCCGCCGTGCCCGCCCCTAGCCCTCGCGCGATACCCACCCCACCATGCCCCCGCCCCATCCCGCCGCTGCCGTCGCTCCCTCGCCGTCGCCGTCGCCCATCCCCGACCCAGCCCGTGCCTAGCCCCGCCCCTTATTGACCCCACCCCACCCCAGCCTAGCCCACCAGAGTCCTATCATGCCGCCGTCCCCGCCACCTCCCGCCTCCTCCTGCCCCACCACCCATTGACCTGACCCACCCCACCCCATCCATCAGGAGCTCCTGCCGTCTATCACCGGCCGTCCACTGATCCACCGCCCCCCGCCTCCCGCCCCTCCCGCTCTACCCAGCCGCTGTTGCCCGCCTCCGCCGTCGTCAGTCTGGGTTGGTTTGTTTGGGTTTTTTTATTTATATTTCATTTTTTTATTTATATTTCATTTTGTTATATATTTGTTGATTTTATTGAAAATATTGTATATGATGCATTGAATTGATTAGTGAAAAATTATATGATGTATTGAATTGATAGTGAAAATATTATATATGATGCATTGAATTGATAGTGAAAATTGAATTGAGTTTACGAATTGATAGTGAAAATGATACATTGAATGTTAGTCTTGTGATTTGGGCTTGTGAAATTGATAAGCTTGGATGTGAATTGGGATGATAAATTCATCATTTCGTGAGATGTTTTGAGTTGTTAAGTGTATAATTAGGCATATGGCGATGATTTGGTGAAATTTGAATGAGTTTGATTGAATTGGGAATCAAATGGCGATTAATTTTATAAAACTTACTCTGCCGAAATTTTGTTAGAATTGTTATATGAATAAGATGTTTTATAAGTTTCAAAATTGTATGAGTTTGCTTGTTGCTATAATTTGTAAAATCAAAATGCACCCACTTTTATTTATAACCCATGAAAAATGAGGAAAAATTGTATCACATGAAGTTCTCTTAGTGGAAGATTGGGTATAAGTAAAAGGTATATGTGGTGTTTGAATTAAGTGAATTAAGATGTTTTGAGTTATTAAGTGTATAATTAGGCATATGTGGTGTTTGATAAAATGTCATGATCTTGATCTTGATCATTTCATTTCTAATTGTTCGCGAGAAAACGAATAGCAATCAAAATAAGGATAAAATGAAAATTTTGACATTATTTTACTATAAAATCAAGAATGAGTCTAGTCTGCAGGGCATCGATCGAAGGTCCATCCTTTTGTTTCCTCGTTTTCTCTAGATTCTTGACTACACTCTATGTTCGAACTCAAAGCTCCTTCTTATTGAATGGCGACCTCAAACCATCTTCCTTCGTATTCATTACATGCGAGTTGTCATATTCCTTCATTTTGCAAGATAAGCATATAATGAGGATCATCCTCCTCCTCACAGGAAATAGAAATTGTAATGATAGTCTTCATTATTATATCTTAGCTTTTCATTCGACTTAGTCCTCTTACGCTCATCACATATTCTTGGCATATGACACGTGTACTCCTTGTCCATCTTGTTGTCAAGCGAGCATTTTTTATATTATCGATTAATCACGGGATAATGATTATGATTATGAGCAGCATTAAGAGCATCCTCACTTCTTTTCAAGCGGTGTCAGAGCATCCTTACTTCTTGTTCGGCGGTAAGGATGAGTTTGATCTTGCTCATAATCACAATCATTATCCTGCGATGAATCGGGTAATATCAAAAGAATATTGCTTGTTCACGGCATGGACAAGCGAGACACGTGTCATATGCCAAGAATATGTGATGAGCGTATGGACGGTCGAATGAAAAGCTAAGATACAATAATGAAGACTATCATTACAATTTCTGCTTCGAAATGAGGAGGATGATCCATATTATATGCTTATCTTAGCAAAATTGAAGGAACATGACAACTCGCATGCAATGAATACGAGGAAGATGGTTTGAGTGTTGTCATTCAATCACGAAGGAGCTTTGAGTTCGTATACGAGTGTAGTCAAGAATCTAGAGAAAACGATAAACAAAAGGATGGACTTTCAGATCGATGTCTCGTCGTAGACTAGACCCATTCTTGATTTTATAGTAAAATAATGTCAAAATTTTCATTTTATCCTTATTTTGATTGCAAAAGGCTGCACAGAAAGGAGTTCATCCGAGCAGTTGACTCTACGATAGCTTATCATCAATAGCTATTGGAGATGGAGGCCAGATTGCAAGCTGAGCGCGAGCAATACGAGGCCAGATTGATATCGAAAGCGTGCAGCGCAACGCCGAGGCATACGAGGTCAGATTGCAAGCTGAGCGCGAGCAATACGAGGCCAGATTGCAAGTTGAGCTGAGAGCGCGAGATGACGTTCAAGCACAGATTCAGGCTCAGTTGCGCGCTCAGCAAGAGGCCTCGGAGCGCTTCATGGCCAGCTCCCGTTTTCCCCCACCCTCGTGATATCAGCTCCCGTTTCCCCCCACCATCGTCATATTTGGGTTGTATTATGAATTTATGAAGAAACAAAAACATTTTGTTTGTAAACTTATCGTATGATTTAGAATTATTTGGTTTGTTTGATATTATGACGTGAAATTGTTTTGTTTTAATTGTGTCGCCTGATTTAGAATGATAATGTTTATCATTTAGAATTGGTTTGTTTGGATTGTGTTTGTTTGAAAACAGGTTTGTTGTTTGTTGTAAACGACCGTCCAAAATAAAAATTGAATCTCTATACAGTTTGTACATTTAGCGACGGACTGGCGACATTTCAACGACGGATTCTGATTTAGCAACGGACCGAGACGTTTCAACGACGGATTGGTTACGTGAAATAAAAAAAATCATAATTTTAACGACGGATCGTGTCCGTCCGCCTATATAACGACGGATCGTGACGGATTGTCGTCGAATTAACGCCAGTTTGCGACGGTATTTTTAACTACGACGTCATTCCGTCGTTAATCCGTCGATATGAACGACGACTTAGAGTCGTATTAACGACGGATTGTAAAATCAGACGACCGTTCGGAGGTTGTCGATTAGCGACTGAAACTTCCGTCGCTAATAATTAGCGACGGACGTAAATCCGTCGTTAAAAGATTGCCTTCCAGGTTTCCAGCGACCCCTTTATTCCGTCGCTAATCCGTCGCTGATCCAAACTAACGACGGATCCGACATGATTAGCGATTTGAATTTTCCGTCGCTATTCGCCTTTTTTTGTAGTGCGTATAAATAGCTTAAATGTTACAAAAAATTTACATTTTTAAGTTTAATACACCTCTCAAACCGCCAGAGTTAGGAGTGTGCATCGGTCGGTCGGTTCGACCGACCGACCGAAATTTTCAAAACCGAAAATCGAACTGAACGAATTTTTTGAACCGAACCGAACCGATTTATAATTTTGGACCGATCGAAAACCGAACCGAAAAACCGATCGGTTTCGATCGGACCGAAAAATCGACCGAAATATAAATTATATATATATTTCTAAATAAACATATTTTTATCCTAATTATTTAATTAAAATATTAATTAATTATTATATAAAATATATAAATATATAAAAATAATAGTTTCGGTTCGGTTCGGTTCGATTACCGACCGAACCTAAAACGTAAAACCGAACCGTAATCGATTTTAGTTAAAATTTTGAACCGAACCAAAACCGACTTATCAAAAACCGAATCGAACCGACCGAAACCGATCGGTTCGGTCGGTTCTGATTCGGTTCGGTCCATGCACACCCCAGCCGTAATTATTATGAATGGAAGAAACCCAAAACTCGAGGGAAAATTACGTATAATCGATTTGTATAGATTTGATGAAAAGAAAAGTAATAGAATAGATAAGGGAAGCATTGTCTTTATATTTTTTCTCGAGGTTGAGGCAACATTGTCTATTCACCAAAGTGGGTAGCTTTTATATACTTCCTTCATAGTATGGACATATTCTCGTATTTCCTTTACCAAACTAGGTATCATCTACCATTAGCTCTTTCAAACAAACTAATCTCACCCCTTACGTGGGAGGGATGATGACACGATTTGATCAAAGACATGTTACAAATTGTAGCATAAACTCACCATCGACCTTTCACCGAGTTTTTCAACATAGTTAATTTGGGTATCACAATTGAAGTAATATTTGAGAGAAAAACACTTCTATTACTATGAAGAATAGAATATAAGAGATTCTACAAACTCCATTAAAAAACACCTCACAATCTCTCTCTTGGATTGTTTTCTCCTCTACTTAGGAGTATTACACAAACTCTCTTTGTTTGTGTTTTGGTGGTGTTGGTGTGTCTTCAACTGGAGAAGAGACCCTCTATTTATAGGGCCAAGTTTTGGGTGCGAATGAGATCAAAACAAGATCAACTCCACTTCAAAATGACGGTTTCGACGGCTTCAACATTGATTGTTCGAGCGAGCTTCAACAATGACAACAGCATGTTGAAATTGCATATTGAAATCGATTCTTCAATTGGCTTGTATCTGAATATGTCCTAGACATTGAATTCTTCAATTTCTCTTCCAAGCATATTCGCAACAAACATCCTGACTATTTCTCTGCATAGTTCTAACTTCTCTCGTGTGACTACATTCATCAATATTTCTGCTGGATTCTCCTTTGTATTGATCTTAACTAGTCTCAACAGTTGTTGATCAATAATCTCGTGTATCCAATGATATCGAACATCAATATGCTTTGTACGAGAATGGTACATGGAGTTCTTACTCAGGTCTAGAGCACTTTAACTATCACAATGTATTTGTATTCCTTCAACTTGATTCAAAGTTGTTGGAGATCTTTAACCACAATATTTCATCACCAGCCTTCATGAAGCAATATATTCTACTTCCATTATAGATTAGTGACGACTTCGCTATATTAACCGCCAAGAAATAACTCCTCCCAAAAGTATAGAGATATCCCGAGTGAACTTTCTACTATCAATATTTCCACCATATCTAAATCAGATAGTCTTCCAAGATCGATCAACTCTCCCTTAACAAATAGATAGTTTTATGGTACCCTCATGATGGAAAATATGAATTTACCCATGCTCACGAGGATCTATCTTGGATGTTTAATTCATCATATATTGATTATATTCCTAGCATGCTCTTATATAATTAATTACAACACATAGGGATTTTATGTTTACTCGGTATTTTTGGCACAACAGATCAATAACAAACTCAGCTTTGATCTTCTCGATTATGTCCCAATGCCCGATCTCCAATAGATATCTTGAGTAAACCTAGATAACGAGTTAACCTTACAAAGATCCCACCTCGGTTGGTGTTCTTCCTATGCTTCCTGTGCTAGAAACCTTTGATCGCTTATGGATGCAATGACCTAACCTCTAGCTTACAAGTGCTAGATAGCCAAGCTTTCAGCAACTGACACTTCGTTGCTTACTTGCCTAAACATCTACAAAAAATTTGGAGTTTTGTAGGGGTTTCCAACTAAGATTACGAATCGACACATCGTTAAACTCGGTATGTATAGTCTTAAGATAAACATGATTCATATCCTGACTTAATGAAGTGTATTCTAAAAGCTCGAGCTGATAAGTATATGTAATACTCCGCATCGATAAATACGTTATATCAAATTATTAACTTTTAACGACTTAATGAAATCATGTTTTATTATATCGAATAGTTGATTTGATGCGTGTTCGAAAACGAGAAGCAAAATCAATCAAAAACATTTACAAAAGTCGGGGTTAATACGTGAGACGCCCAAGCCGATAAATTATATCGCGATATCGTCACATCACACTTTTAGAAATCACATCAACTCTTTTTTCCTTTCAGCTACTTTTTCTAAACATTTATAATCAATGTCACATCAAAAGCTACATTTTGAAAACCCTTACAATCAATCAATTCCACTTATCCATCAATCTACCTTTTGGAAACCCTTACAATCAATCAACTTCAGTTGTCCATCAAAGGTACCTATCTAGTATGTACCATATGATAGCTTGTCATTCAAATAATACCTCCTAAAGCCTTCATTCCCTATTTCATTCGATCAAGAGGGAAGGAAAAGAGGAAAATGGTTTTCATTCTTCCAACAAGAAGCATTTACTATCATCAAGTAGGAATTTCACCATAAAAATCCACAAGGTACTCAATCAATTTTCTTCCATTTATTTTATTTCGGTACTAAATAGTGTAAGAGCTTGTGGTATAACTTTTATATATATACAAATCACACACGCTTGTAACGAACCAAGAATAGACCAAGAGAAAGAATTTATCACATCTAGAGATACAACTTCTTCACACAAACCTGTCGAACATGATAACTCTTAACAACAAGATTCATAACCATTAAGGAAAACCTTTGTTCTCGATTCATAATCTACCAAAACAATTGCTTGGAACATAGGAATTCCCAATTTGAGAACATATATTACCACAGTAAATACCGAGCTATTTAGGGCTCGGTCGTCGCATAAGAGTCAACAAGCAATTCGATAGTGACCAAGGGATGGGTTGGGCTCTGTGAAACATCCTCAACGACCGCGATGACGGCGGTTTTCCCATTATCGTTGGAAAAGGACCGATACCTGAAAAAAAAGAAGGGGAATAAGACAACGACAGAAAAAGAAAAATTGGAGACTCGTGCATGTGTGTTGCAAGGAATGAGAGGGAGTCAAGAACGGTGCGAGGTCGGAACAACAATGGTGCTGCTGGACCTGAAGCAGTGGCACTTCACCGTAAAATTCGACACGGTGACAGTGAGGATAGGTGACGTAGAGGCACTGTTCCAATGCGCACGTGTGAGGAAGATCGGGGCAGAAGAGATGAGGCAGAGCAACGGCGATGGAGAGGGACAAATGCTACCCTCCGTGTGTGAGTGAGCAGCGAGGGGAGAGACGGAGGTGTAGACATCTCTAAGGTTGAGAGAGGCGCCGAACAAAGGAGGGAATGAGGGCGAACGAGGATGATGCTTGGAAAAAGCGAGGTCACTATGAGCTTCACCGAGATAAGAGGAGAGACGGTGTGGTAGGCTGAGCAAGTTAGAGATAGAGATGTGTGTATATGTGTGTCGGTCATGAGGGAAGATGATGCTCAGTGAGGCGCAATGGTAGAGCTCGACGGCGGCATTGCTGGGGTGAAACGACGATAGAGCGGCGGTGACTATTCTTTGCTGCCGTTGGTCGATCGGCTGAAATAGAAAAGAGGAGGATGAGGTACGTGCGTGCGAGAGCAGTAGGAATGGAGGGAAAGGAAAGGGTAGCACCACGACGACGTGTCATCAGAAAAGATGGATGGCGGAATCGCCGAGAAAGTGTGAAGGCGGCGCTCACATGAGAGGCGACAGAAAGAGAGAGAGATAGAGGAATGGGGAAGAGAGAGACTAGGTGTCACGACCCGACTACTTAATTAAGTAATTAACTAGGTAATCAGGTTATGACTAAACTTGAATAGACATATTGATTTCTAATTTGAATTTTCTCCAAAAATCCAATGATTTTAATTAACTAATTAATAACCAAAAAAGTTCGAGTCAATATCTAATTGTTTTATACATATTCACAATATACAAAAGAGATTATCAAAAGTCGATGTTAAAGACATATGAGTTTGACAACGGAAGGATGGTTGAATGTCATGTGTGAAGATATAACATTCGGGCATAACAATATTTACAACCAAAAGAACCCTAGCTCAAGATACTCCACCATCGTCATCTCCGAGCTCAACTCGCATAAATAAAATGCAAAGCGTGAGTATCATCAATTACTCGATAGGTTTTCAACAACTTTTAAACTTGAACCACTTACCGAACTTTTTCAATATAAGAGTTGAAATAACTATTACCTGAATAACTTTTAGTGACAATGGATTTTCTATTGCCGTAACAATGCAAGTTAATATGATATTATACTAAACTGGTATCATCTTCCTGTGTTGGACCCGAATGTTACCAATCACAGTCCTGCCTAATCTACGTTTTTCGGTATTGAGAAGAGATCTTCTTCTCGATACCTTGACCGTCTATACAATTTACTTAAACTTCCTACTATTCTTTGGTATATTTATAATCTTCCTACCATTGCGGTTTATTTATAATCTTTCCGGTCATTGCCGGTCTATTCATAACTTCCCAGTCATTAACAACATTCTTTCGTAGATAGGTAATATGAACTTGTTCTGGATGATAACAACATTTTATATTCACTAAATAACATTAATCAACATTCAACAATTAACATAATTTCATGCTCAACAAAATGTACCATATTATGCTCAACATATAATGTGTCATTATTTTCAAGAAATCTCATAATTTTTATTTACCTAATAATGTACAAGATATAAATGAAATTTTCAATATTTAACACACATTAAAGAAGAGAAACCTCACCAGTACGTTGTTACTCAAGATTTCTTCCTTTTAGTCCTTCAGGTGCCTTTATCCTCGCTGATCCTTGTAATTAAAATAATTATCGAATTTAGCAACATTATTGTTCACTTGAACATAGAATATTTTATCCATGTACAACAATTAAAACCTTAATTTAAACAATTCAATGAACAATCTCACTTATATACTTACTATATGTTTGCTAATTAAGAATACACCATATTAATAATCAAATCCTAACGAAATTTCGACAGAGTAACGTTTATAATATGAATAGCTATTTTAATCCAACATCAACCAAAATCATCCCAGCCTCCACCAAATCAACATCATATGCCAAAATATGTATTTAGGAACTTAAAACAAGTCCAAACTCATTAATTTACATCAAGATTCTACTATGCCCTTCAATATACCTATTATGTAATTTCATAAATTTCATAATCAACAATCCATTTAATATCAAACAACTCACATTTATACTCATTCATCATCAATAATCATCAATCCATGATCAACTCAAACCTCCACCAAGTTCATCACATAAAATCACAACTTTGCACTAAACTTTAATTTTTCATCTTTTAGTATATATGTTCAAAATTTCCATAAATTCAACTTAAACATTATCTTTATTATAGATCTCAAAATCATATCAAATACATCAAATAAAATCAAGAAATCAAAGTTCATGCTAGCCCCTTAAGTTTCAAAAATTTGAACATTACTCATATGCATGAATTAAATTCTCAGAATTCATATTATGCATTATATAATTCCTAAAGCTTATATATCATGCCAAATAGATCAAATAAAATCAAAAACCTTAAGTTCTAATAACCTCTATTTTTCGAAAATTTAGGGAGTTGCATAACATGATTTAAATTTTTCCTTTCTTTGATCATATGGTGTTTATTTCCATTCCTAAACATATGTTTAAACTCAATTTAACTAAATCACAACACATAATTCACATACAAAATTTAGGGTTCATAACTAATACTTTCATTCACCAACTTTAGGAAATGAAAGAATTAAATCCATAGATCATGTTATTTACACTTCATAAGAATAATTAAATCAATAAACATAACAAAAATTAACCAAATCAACCTTAAATTTAATCACATAATTTTAAAGAATCATAGGTATATAGAACATCATATTCATTAATTTAAACTACAAAAACTTGGATCAAATAAGATAATTACCTTCCTTAGAGTGATTTTCTATCACTTTAGCACTTAATTCGATTACAAATTGAAAAGAAAATTTTGTGTGTGTGTTCAGTGTGTGTGCGAAAATATGGAGAAAGTTTGGAGGTGGAAGATGATTTTAATTAAACTTAGTTCTAGAAGTATGTATATATAGATATTTATTCATTTATTAATTAAATTTTCATTTATTTCTAACAATTTTCAAAATATTTAAACATTTTTTAAAAATTGCTAACTTTGGCAATTAATATTCTTTAATAATAAAACTAAATTTTCTCATTAATATAAAGATTTAAAACAATTATCTCCATTATTGGAATCAAATTCATATAATTATAACTTTAATGCTTTCATATTCAAATATTTATTCTATTTATTCATAAAATTAAAAATCATAGGAAATATTTTTTTATCACTATATATTAATAAAATAAATTTATTCAAGCCATTTAATAGCTTAAACAATATTTCATCTCATTTTATAAATACATCCCACATAACAAAATAATTAATACATTTCTTTAGCGCATTTTCTGTTAATTGAAAATTTTCATTCCAACACATAATAATAATCATATATCTCACATTTCATCATAATAAAACTCATTTCTAAATAATCTCTACTCTTTCTAATTTCTATTTATTCGATTTAAAATTAATCAATTTCTATCGCTTAATAATATATTATGCACTTCTTTCTAAGTTTTAAGTATAATTGTCTTTAAGCCTCTAATTATACTTAATTAGGCTCTAATTATGACTAAAAGATTTTCGGTTACTACACTAGGGCTATTGGATTTGTATACTTGAAGCAGCTTTGGTTGAGCTTGTATACTGATGTTTCACATTACCACTATTACAATCTCATATCCGAATTGTTTACTTGATTGCATATTTATGTCCCTTTATCTCATATATAAGTTAGATCATACGATGTGTTGTAGATCACGTAAGTCTCATATGATTGGTCAAGCTTAATGAAATATTAAAAGAATCACATCTCGCATAACTTGAGGACGAGTTGTCGGTATAGCTGCGATATAGGTGAAGTAACTCACTTGTTTGCTTGTCTATGCTGGTGCGTCTCGACGTATCAAGGATCACGATGAGATGTGTTCTTCTATCTCGACCGTCGTGAAGAACCAAGATCGCGGTGACTTACGATGATCTAAACCTCGATAAGGTATTAGGTGAGTATGAGTTGTTGACCATCACTTTGACTTGTTATGGGTGAGGTTATATGTTTCTAACCCAAGATTCTCCGCATCTTGGGTGGTGGCGCGTCTTGTATGTCACGTTAGTTATCTCAGTCGAGTCACCGTATCCGCTTAGGATGATGACGTCCCTTAAGGAGCTCAAAGGTTTATTGTACTAAACCCCGCAGTCGAGTTAGCTCAAGTACAATAATAAGGTTGAATGGTCATCGCTTATGAATTAAAGATATTAATTATTTTAAGCGATCGAGCAGCTGTAAATAATTAATGGTACGATATCTTAAATACGGGATTCGTGAAGTCTAAGTGCAAGCCCGACTCAATTTCGGAAATAAAGGGGTAAGTCAGCATTTATTCTCTAGTAGCATGAATAAATGTTTAAGAATTCATTTATGTTCTGGGCTGAACATGAGGCCCATCTTTATTCCTTGCATTTGATCCACTGGGTGGCCCGTCCGTGCCTGGAGCTATGAGATTTTTCTCCCCTTCCCTTTAGAGTCCCTCTGGGACTCTGTCTTGATCATCTCTAACTTAAGTGATATTATTATATTTATTAGATATGCATAAATTCTATCTTGATAGGATTTAGGATTGCATTATAAATATAAGGTGAGAGAAAATCAAACCCTAATCCAAGAGTGATATTTTTGAGAATTACTATTCAACATAGTGAGATTTTCGAAAACTCTAGGGTAAGGAAGAAGGCGAATTTCTATAGTACTCTCCATAGATTGTCCTCACTCGGCATTGGAGTTTTGACAATCGGGACAAAGTCCAGAAGATCAAAGCACGAGTCTTGATCCAATCCTTGCCTGACAAATTCGCAGGTAAACACGAGAAAACACCAACGTGTTGCATTTAATTATATAGGTGCATGCTAGGTATATAATCAATGTATGGTGAATTAAACATCCAAGATAGATCATCGGGAGATGGTTAAAATCAGATTTCCCTACAATTGGTATCAGAATCTTAGCTCTGTTGGATTAATTCACGTTTGATTATAACGTGCACAATTAATTAATTATGAATATGTCGTTCGTCGTGGCTCGTTTTATTTTTGTCGGATTTTTTTTTTCACCAGGAGAAAATCCGTGGTTAGATTAGATTTTTTTCTTGTAATTCTAATATGTAAAAGAAGAACAAAGACGAAAAGCACGAAGAACGAGACGATGGGAGGTTGGCCAAAAACGGCCACACGGCGTGAGGGTGTGCGGGCGACGACACACTGTGCGTGCTCGACGCTCGCAGGCACACCGCTCGGTAGCTGTGTGCGTTTCTCGGTAGCACAAGACGGACAGACGTGCAAGTCTCGGCGATGTTGGGCGGAGTCGGTGGCACGTCTCGGCAGCTGAGCGTGCGCACTTGGCGGAATGCATGCGGAAAGGTCGGGCGACACGGCTCGGTACGCCTCGGCGGGTCGTGCTCGGTAGCGCTCGGTAGCCTCGGTGGGTCGTGCGCTCGACAGTGCCCTAGCGCCTCTCGACAGCCTCGGTGGATCGTGGTCAAGCAGCCCTCGGCGCCGCCCGGACATGCGCGGTGGGTCATGCGGCCTCAGCAACCCTCGACAGAACGCATAGCGCTCGTAGCGCGCGAGGGGCACCTTGGACGGCATCGGGCGACACTCGGCCGACAGCGTGCGACATTAGCACGCGGGTGCCCGACGCGCAATCTGTTGGAAGGTCGGTAGCGCGACTCACGCACGGTTTTCTCGGCGCCTAAGCAGCGCGATTCTCGGCCAGAATCCGCAACACGCCTCGGCGAGCTTCCGCTGACCCTCGGCGGGATGGGCGGCGGGCGTCGGCGACTCCTCGGCGTCTTGGGTGACGACGTGGCGAGATAGGGCGTGACTTGCTTGCACTTGTTTATCATACGCACTGTGAGTAAACGTCCACACGTGACTTGCTTGCCTTGTTTATCATAAGTTTGATAGATGAGATTTCTAAATAAAACATTTTAATCATTGAGAAGTGGGAGTTTCATGTAAACGCCCACACGCGTGGCTTCATATCACGATTTTCATAAGTTCTCTAGAGATAGATTTAAAATGAGATAACAAAGGAATTTTGATTGGGCGGTATGGTCTAGTGAGTATGTAAATTCTAAGAATTCATTTCTATATTAAAATTGTGGTCATTGCTTGACATCACCTCAAGTACAACTTCCCCAAGTCCCTTCTTGTGATAGTGATGTGGTCTAGTAAGGTCCAATCATTACTTTCATTTGTCATACGGATAAGTTGACATGGATTGAAATTAAGCGACTAAAGGTATATTTTAGTCCGGTCGAGGCTTCATGTGTAAACGTCCACACGCGTGGCTTGCATGTGGAATTCCTTGGGCGATTGGAGGTTTCAATTAATATTGTTTTATCAAAAGGTTACAATATTATTGTTACGAATTATGTGCGATCATATGCTTTTGTTTACATTATTTTTGAGATATGTCTCTTACACGATTATCAATATGCTCGCACAAAATCCTCTATCCGGTCCATATTTTATCAGTGGAAGCGAAACATGGAATATGTTCTTATCGTTTGAAGAACACATGTTTGTTCTCACTACTCCCAAACCTGATGCCCTTACTGACGCATCGACTAATGAGCAGCGAGAGTCAAGCATACTTTGGCATAAGTCAAACAATATGGCCAAATGCTATATGATGACTACAATGTCCAAAGGCTTGCACCGCTGAGATCGATCGATGGTGACGCGACGAAATATGGTCAAGTCTCGAGAGTAAGTTTGGGCGGTCGGATCGGACGATCGCTTCCACACAATGAGAGAAATCTTGGCGTGTATGATGGAAGAAGGAAGTTCGTTCCATGAACATATCTCCCACATGACTCATCTCATGGATAGTCTTGATCAGTAGGGACGAGGTATTGACAGTGAAGCCAAGGTCGATATCATCCTCAACACACTGCCCAAGTCTTTTGAGAACTTTGGCGTGAAAGCGATCATGAGCAAGACCGAGTATACACTTAGTCGGTTGCTTAATGATCACGTGGCCGCGGAAGGTCATGGGCAAGGGCACATGCCTTGCTAGTACATCTAAGGGCCCAAATTTTCCGTTGAAAATGGAAGAAGAAAAGAGGCACCAAAGGTGGTAGAGGCAAAGAAACCGGTGGGAGCAGGAACATGGTGCCACCAGGAGAACTGAAAAAGCGAAGGAGAGGCAAGTGCTTCAAGTGCGGCAAGGCGGGCATTGGAAGGCCAAGTGCCCTATGCTCAAGGCTCAAGGTACGCCATTTGCTTTAGTAACGAAACATGTTTAGAGACTTGTTCTACTCATTCATGGGTAGTGAATCAAAAGCGATCGATCATGTTTGTTACACCTGCGGGTTCTGCGGACAAGGGAGTCGCATAATGGCGAGATGACGATCTCCATGGGCAGCGGTGAAAGTCGAGGTCGTTGCGATCGGAGATGTCTCTTTATGTTTTGATAGAGCAGTTTTAGTATTGAAAGACGTTTTATATGTGCGGAGTTTCAATGGAACCTTATTCCGTTCCAAACTATTTATTCATGGATATTCATTGTTTTTATAGTGGTGTTTCTAACATAAGAAATAACGAAGTTATCCGTGGTGGCACTTTATATAATTCGCTTATACTATTTACGCCAAACATAATACCTTTAATTATGTTGCATCTACTTGAAACCTTAAGAAGAAAGTTTTTTCAAGAAGATGACACCACATTTCTCCGACATCTTAGATTAGGTCACATCAATCTAAATAGGATTCAAAGATTGGCTAAGAATGGGCGTTGGGTGATCTCACGAGTTACTCCGTTCCCAATCGTGAATCGTATAAGGAAAGATGTCGACCGCACCTTCAAAACGAAGGGTTATAGAGCCGCAGAAGTGTTGGAGCTAGTCCATTATGACCTATGTGGACCCATGTCCACACAAGCTCGTGGAGGGTGCAGTATTTTATCACTTTCATTGACGATTACTCAAGTGCGGATACATATACCGCTTCACCGCAGTCGAATGCTTTGAAATTGAAAATTTAAAGGCGAAGTGGAGCGAAGCTAGGTAAAGCTATTTAGTACATTGGCTTATGATTGTAAGTTATGTTCCCGTCATTTGACACCTATGATATCTGACTACTTAGGTAACCGGATTAGTGAAAGAATGAACCGGAAAGATCACATTAGCAATTGGTGATGGTGCGAACGACGTTGGCATGATTCAAGACATTGGGTTGGCATCGGTGGATGTGAAGGAATGCGGTTGGTATTGATTGGTTATGATACATTTCGAATAAAAGATTTATGTGCCCTAGGTTGTGTTTAAGCTTCCGAAAATAGTAGAATTTCAATTCTATCGTCGATTATTCATAATACCAAAATGTTGCAAGCAATGCTCTATTTGTTCATGGCGTGGTGATCTTTGTAAATTTAGTTACCATACGGTGATCCTCGGAAAATTGACTAGCTTTTATGATTTATAACCTCTCTTATTTTTGTAGTTACGTGTTTTTTTATTTTCACTCATTAAACTCATTTTCTAAGGTTAGTCTTTGTCTTTAAAAGAAAAATTAAACATAATCATTTACAATTTGCTAACCTCTTTTTTCTTTGACCAACACTCCGTGTGCATGCGTCTTGTTTAATTCTAAAACCACCTCAGTTAACCGCATGGTCTTTTGTGCGCCAAGACAAAGGTGCAGAGCGATCGTGGTCTGATCGCGGATGGCGAATACCTCGATGTGAGTTTATGGACTATTTGGTGCGGTGTGGGATTACCTCCTCACTACACGGGCACACCACCGCAAAATGGTGTGTCGAGGCGAAGAAAGAGGACTCTCTTAGAAATGGTTAGATCAATGATGAGTTATGCAACATTGCTTATTTCGGTTACGGGGTATGCTTTAGAAACAGCGGCATACTTGCTAGATCTAGTACCATCCAAGTCAGTCGAAAAGATCCCGTTCGAGTTGTGGTTTGGGCGCAAGCCTAGTGATAAATCTAGTGTGTGAGTTTGTGAAAACGATAAAGAACACATGAGGTTTTTACGTGGTTCGATCAAGGTAAAGATCTACGTCCACGGAGGTATGATTCCTCAATACTTTCACTATGTTTGATTACAATGAATGTATCTAAAAACTCTAGTATTCGATAGTTGCCAACCTCTTCTACCTTCAATCTAACCTCTATTAATACATGTTGTGGATCCCTTAAGATTACCATGGATCCCTTGCCTTGTGTGATCCGATCTCTGATCATAGGCTCGATCCTTGAGTATCTCCTTTAATATCTCTTCTTAGATTTGATCTTGAATAGGGTTTAGATGTTGGGCTTTGGGCCGAACCGTGTAGGCCGAATTGCTAGGCTGGGCCTAGTTCGCTTGGGCCTGCTATTGGGCTTGAGCGGTTAGGCCATATCCCCATCACCTAGTTTAAACCACATAAGGATATGGGGTAGTCCAGCACATGTGCTGAACAAGAAGACTGACAAGTTGGAGGTTAGATCTGATGCAAGGCTATTTATTGGCTATCCTGAGGAGCGAAGGTGGTTATTTCTATAGTCTAAGGATCGGAAGGTCATTATTAGCACTAATGCCCGATTTTTATAAGAGGATTATATGAAAACCATAAATCCAAAGTTGAATTCATTCTTCAAGAATTAGAAGATGATCGTATTCCGCCACCGATTAAACTAAAGGTACGAGATGTCGGTATCAGTGGGAGGATCGACACCGGATACTTCAGAAATTGAAGTGGGTCGAGTTCCACCGAGATACCGACCGTACAAGTGGAACCTATCCGACAAGTTGTGCGAGATAGAGAATCACAAGTTCTGCACCCACCGTTGCCATTGTGCGATGGCGCCTCGTCGTAGTGGGAGGTTGTTCGTCGGCCCGAGTGATTTATGTTCGTGGGTGAATCTTGGTTTAGTCGTGAAACAAGCAAGCTATAATCGACCCATGGACATACGGTGAGGCGATCTGAGACACCGATGCAAGATCATGACACACCACTATGGACTTAGAAATTGAGTCCATAATAGCTATGGATGTCTGAAAAGACATCTCTACCGGATGGCAAGGAAGCCGTAGGTAGTAAGTGAGTATCTGAGAGGAAGAAAGATTCGGATGGAGAGGTTTCGGCTTTTAAAGCCGGGCTTGTGGCGTAGTGTACACTCAGATTGAGGGCATCGATTTCAATGAGACCTTTTAGCACAGAGCAATGCTCAAGTCCATCGAATTCTTCGTACATAGCAGCCCACTTAAACACTTGAGGTTTGGCAAATGGATGTGAAAACCGCTTTTCTAAACGGTTACCTTGAAGAAGGTAGAGACATCTATTTGCGCAGAACCCGAAGGTTATGTGGTGAAGGGTGAAGAGCATCTAATATGGAAGCTTAAGAGTCCATTTATGGACTTAAGCAAGCTTCGATCATGGAACTTACGCTTTGTGAAGTGGTAAAATCCTATGGATTTACCCAGTTGCCTAGCGAAAGTTGTGTGTATCGTTTAGATGTCAACAGTGATGTGGTATTTCTTGCAGTTTCGTAGATGACATCCTTCTACTTGGCAACAATGTGAAGTTGTTATCGGGCGTAAAGAGTTGGTTATCGATCGGTTTCAAATGAAAGACTTAGGAGATGCGCGTACATTCTTGGGATCAAGGTTTACCGAGATCGCAAGAGGAAAATGTTGAGCTTATCTCGGGCGTCTTACATTGATACTATGATTACTCGTTTAGTATGCACCGCCAAGAAAGGATTGCTACCTTCGTGCATGGTGTTCCTTTATCTAAGGATCGATCACCTATGATCGCAAAGGAGATAGAGGAAATGAGACTTGTTCCATGCGCTTCCGCCGTAGGAAGTCTTATGTATGCAATGCTATGTACGAGACCCGATATCGCTATCACGGTAGGCATAGTAGCAAGATATCGATCTAACCCTGACAAGCTCATTGATCAAGCGGTAAGCATATACTCAAGTACCTAAAAGGACTCGAGATTATAGGCTAGTTTACCATGCAAATAGTCTAATGCCTTTGGGTTATTCGGACTCAGATTTTCAAGGCGATGCGGATGAGAAAAAGTCTACCTCGGGCTATGTGTTTACCTTGGGAGGAGGCCGTATCTGGCGGAGTGCAAAGCAATGATGCATTACGGACTCCACCATGGAAGCGAATATGTAGCCGCAGGAGGTCGCTAAAGAGGCTGTATGGTTTAGAACTACCTCATGGATCTAGATGTGGTACTGGTTTGCCCAAGAGTATCATAGTTCTTGTGATAACTACGTGCGATGGAAAACTCGAAGGAACCACGAACCCACAAGGCAACCAAACACATATAGAGAAAGTACATTGGTTTGTATCTTTGAAAGTAGTTTGGTTGAGCTTGTATACAATGTTTCCTGTTACCACTATTACAATCTCCTATCTGAATTGAATACTTGATTGCATATATCTGTGTCCCCTTATCTCATATATAAGTTAGATCATACAGTGTGTAGAAGATCACGAGTACGTATGATTGGTCATGCTTAATGAGATATAAAAAGTTTCCTGGTGAGACAACTTGAGGACGAGTTGTCGGTATAGCCTGCAGATATAGATAAGAAGTGACTTGACTTAGTTGCTTGTCTATCTTTGATGCGTCTCGGCGTATTGAAGGATCATAGTGAGATGTGTTCTTCTATCTGACCGTCGTGAAGAACCAAGATCTCGGTGACTTACGATGATCTAAACCTCGATAAGGTATTAGGTGAGTATGAGTTGCTGACCATCACTTTGACTTGTTATGGGTGAGGGTTATATGTTCTAACCCAAGATTCTCCGCATCTTGGGTGGTGGCGATCTTGTATGTCACGCTAGTTATCTCAGATCAAGTCACCGTATCCGTTTAGGATGATGGCGTCCTTAAGGAGCTCAAAAGGTTTATTGTACTAAACCCTGCAGGTTGAGTTAGCTCAAGTACAATAATAAGGTTGAGTGGTACTGCTTAAGGAATTAAAGATATTAATTATTTTAAGCAGTTAGATTGCTATAAATAATTAATGGACGTTCGATATCTTAAATACGGGATTAAATGTCTAAGTGCAAGCCCGACTCAACCCGGTAATAAAGGGGTAAGTCGGCATTTATTCTCTAGTGGCATGAATAAATGTTTATAAATTAATTTATGTTACGGGTGAACATAAGATAATTAATTTATTTGAGGCCCATCTTTATTCCTTGCATTTGATCCTGGTTTGGCCCGTCCAGCCCGTAAGCTCTTGGAAATCGCCCTATAGCTCACTATGGCAAGATTTTATTCTCTTTATCCTACAAGGATATAATTATATTTATGGGATATGCATAGATCCTTTCCTTATGGGATTATGGTAATGCATTATAAATATAAGGTAAGAGATAAAGTCTAGGTTAATGTTCATTAATCCATATAAATTTTCGTCCATCTCACAAGAAATTGAGAGAATTTTCGAGAATTCCATAGAGCATTGGGTGATTTTCGAAGCATTCTCCATAGATCGTCCTCACTCGGCGTTGGAGATTGGGCAACCGGGATATAGTCCAGAAGGTCAAAGCACGAGTCGATCGATCCGTTCCGACCGATCCGTTCATCCCGTTCGATCCACCTCGGCGGATCCAAGGTAAACACGAGAAAAACCCCAGCGTGTTGCAATTAATTATATAGACGCATGCTAGAATATAATCGATGTATGGTGAATTAAATATCGAGATAGATCCTCGGGCAGGGCTAAACCTAGTTTTCCCTACAATTGGTATCGAGTGCAGGATCGTATCTTGGCTCTTGGATTAATTCACGTTTGATTATTACGTGCGTTTAATTAATTGTGGATCCATCGTTCATCGTGGCTCGTTTTGTTTTTTGTTGGGTTTTGTTTATCACCACGAGAAAATCCGTGGTTAGATTAGATTTATTTTCTATAAATCTTATCTCGTAAAGAAGAACGAAGACGAAGCACGAAAGACGAGACGATGGGGAAAACAGTCTCGTGGGTGTCCACGGGCGGTTTCATGCGCGAGCCTCGCGATCGCGAGGGCGATCGCGAGTGCGGGCGACGGCGCTGCGTTCGCGAGATCCCCGGCGCTTGCGAGGCTCGCGATCGCGAGGCGACCACAAGCAGCGGCGGTGCGAGCTAGCGGGCGGCAGGCGCGTTCGCGCCGAGACACCCGGCGTTCGCCAGCGAATCACGATCGCGAGTTTGGTCGCGGCGGCGACGTCTCTGCGGGCGTTGGCGCTCGAGGAAAACCACGCGCGTGCTTGTCGGTCATGGTCGCCTTAGCGACCGCGAGGCGCACGCCGGGCGGCGGCGCGAGGTGGGTGCAATGGGCTTTGCCCTGGCGACCCGGCCCAAGACAGAGGCCGACCCGCCCGCACTCGTTTCCATCCCAGCCCGTTTTCCGGTCCGTGCCCATGCACGCGAGGCCCGTTGGCGAATCCGTCCGTGCCCGTACACGTGAGGTCCGTTTTGAAGTTTAATTGCATGCTTTGCAAATCTATGTAATAGATTAGGCGAGAATGTCGCGAGTTTCACGATTGGGCGCGATGAGCGCTTTATTTTATTTTATCGTTCATATGCATGTCGTGGATGTTTAAATTATGCAAAGAGCATGCTATGTATGTTTATATTACGTTGTCGAACCTTTAAGTGTTTTACGTAATTGGATGCGCATAGTAAGCATGCTAGGTTTATCGCGTTTATCAAGCATATTTTAGAATTACTGCGAGCATGTTTTACATGTTGAGTTCTATAGAAAGCATGCTAGGATTACGTGATGCTGCATGGACAAACCTTTTGAATAAAAGGCTAAGCAAGTAACCCGACATATTAATTTTTAAATTAAAATGTCAAGACCTCCACTTGATCTCTAAACAAAGTGAGGCGCTTCGTGAGTGGCGCCCACCGCACGGCTTGCTTGCCTTGCTTATCATAAGTTTGTTAGATGAGATTTCTAAATAAATTTTTTAAATCTATTGAGAAGTGGGAGTTTCATGTGTAAACGCTCACATGCGTGGCTTGCATGTGCGATTTTCATAAGTTCTCTAGAGATAGATATAAAATGAGATAACAAAAGAATTTGAATTGAAAGCGGTATGGTCCTTGTGGTATGCTAATTCTAAGAATTGCTTTTCTCTTGTTAAAAATGTGGTCATTGCTTAGACATCACCTCAAGTACAACTTCCCGAAGTCCTTCTTGCGATAGTGATGTGGTCTAGTAAGGTCCAATCGTTAATTTCATTTGTCGTAAGGATAAGTTGACATGGATTGAAATTAAGCGACTAAAGGTATATTTTAGTGCAGTCGGGGGTTCATGTATAAACGTCCACACGCCGCGGCTTGCATGTGGGATTCCTTGGGCGATTGGAGGTTTCAATTAATATTGTTTTATCAAAAGGTTACAATATTATTATTCACGAATTATATGCGATCGTATGCTTATGTGTTTACAATATCGCTTCGGATATGTCTCTTACACGATTATCAATATGCTCGCACAAAATCCGTTATCCGATCCAAATTTTATCGAAAGTGGAAGCGAAACATGGAATATGTTCTTATCATTGAAGAACACATGTTTGTTCTCACTACTCCTAAACCCGATGCCACTTACCGACGCATCGACTAATGAGCAATGAGAGTCAGCGAGACTTTGGAATAAGTCGAACAATATGGCTAAATGCTATATGATGACTACTATGTCCAAAGGCTTGCCTCTACTGACATCGTCGATGGTAGACGCGATCGATATTTGGTCAAGTCTCGAGAGTAAGTTTAGACGGTCGGATCGGACGATCGCTTCCACACAATGAGAGAAATCTTGGCGTGTAAGATGGAAGAAGGAAGTTCGGTCCATGAACATGTCTCCCACATGACTCATCTCATGGATAGTCTTGATCGGTTGGGAGGAGGTATTGACAGTGAAGCCAGGTCGATATCATCCTCAATACACCGCCCAAGTCTTTTGAGAACTTTCAGAATGCGATCATGAGCAAGACCGAGTTTACACTTAGTCGGTTGTTTAATGATCTCGTGGTCATGCGGAAGGTTATGGGAAAAGGGCACATGCTCTTGCTAGCACATCTAAGGGCCCAAATTTTCCGTTGCAAAATGGGAAAAGAAAAGGGCACCAAAGGTGGTAGAGGCGAGGAAATAGTGGAAGTAATGGGAGCAAGAACATGGCTGCCACGGAGGCAGAAGAAGCGAAAGGAGAAGGGCGAGTGCTTCAAATGCGGCACAGACTAGGCATTGGAGGCTAAGTGCCCTATGCTCAAGGCTCAAGGTAGGTTTGTTTGCTTTAGTGCTTGGAAACATGTTTAGCTACTTGTTCTACCCATTCTTGGGTAGTGACACGGTGCGATCGATCATGTTTGTTACACTTTGGGGTTCTGCGACAAGGAGCTAGCTAATGGCGAGATAACGATCTCCATGGGCAACGGCGAAAGTCGGGAAGTTGCAGCTTGGAGATGTTTCTTTATGTTTTGGGACAACAGTTTTAGTTTTGAAAGGCGTTTTATATGTGCGGATTTTCGGTGGAACCTTGTTCTGTTTCAAATTATTTTCTCATGGATATTTCGTTATTTTTGATAGTGGTGTTTCTATAATAAGAAATGATGAAGTTATACGTGTTGGCATTTTATATAATTAAGCTTTATACTATTTCTCGCAAAACATAATACCTATAACTATGTCAGATCTTCATCAAACCCTAAAAGAGAATGTTTTCTTAAGTGAGATGACACTACTTTTCTCTCTCGGCATCTTAGATTAGGTCACATCAATCTAAATAGGATCCAAAGACCGGCTAAGAATGGAGCGTTGGGTAATCTCACGGCTCATTCGCCGATCCCGCGATCTCGTATAGAAGGTAAGATGTAGACCTGCACCTTCAAAGCGAAGGTTATAGAGCCAAAGAAATGTTAGAGCTAGTCCATTCTCGACTGTGTGGACCAATGTCCACACAAGCTCGTGGAGGGTGCAGTATTTTGTCACTTTCATTGACGATTACTCAAGGTGCGGATACGTATACCGCTTCACCGCAGTCTCGAATGCTTTGAGAAATTGAAAGAGTTTAAGGCGGAAGTGGAGACGAGCTGGTAAGAGTATCAAGTCATCTGCGTCCTGATCATGGTGGCGAATACCTCGATGAACGTAGTTTATGGACTATCTAGTGAAGTGTGGGATTACATCCCAACAAGATTTTCACCGGGCACACCACAAAGAAATGGTGTGTCGAGCGAAGAAATACTCTTTTGGAAATGGTTAGATCTATGATGAGTTATGCTACATTACTGTTTCGTTTCTCGGGTATGCCTTAGAAACGGCACATACTTGCTAAATCTAGTACCATCCAAGTCGACCGAAAAGACCCTTCGAAGTTGTGGTTTGGGCGAAGTTCGGTTTAAGCCACATAAGGATATGGGGCGAGCCCAAAGACACGTGCGAACAAGAAGGCCGACAAGTTGGAGGCTAGATCCGACGCAAGGCTGTTTATCGCTATCCTAGAGGAACGAAAGGTGGTTTATTCTATTGTCCTAAGGATCGAGGAAGGTCATTATTAGCACTAATGCTCGATTCTTGAAGAGGACTATATGAAAATCATAAATCCAAAGTTGAAATCATTCTTCAAGAATTAGAAGATGATCGTATTCCACCACCGACAAGGCCAAAGTGCGAGATGTCAGTCTAGTGGGAGAGATCGACACCAGATACTTCAAGAAATTGAAGTGGGTCGAGTTCCACTGAGATACCGATCGCATGTTGGTACCTACCCAAAGAAGTTGTGCAAGATAGAGAACCACAAGCTCGCACCCAATCGCTGCCATAGTGCTTGTAGAACCTCGTCGTAGTGGGAGGGTTGTTCGTCAACCCGAGCGATTTATGTTCGTGGACAATCTTCTGATATAGTCCTGTGAAACGAACAGCAATAATGTCGACCCATGGACATACAAGGAGGTGATACAAGACATTGATGCAAGATCATGGCACACCGCTATGGACTTAGAAAATGGAGTCCATAACGACTATGGATGTATATGAAAAGACACCTCTACCGGACGGCGGAAGTTCGTATGTAGTAAAGTGGATATACAAAGGAAGAGAGATTGATGGAGGTTTCGAACTTTTAAAGCCGTGCATGGCGAAGGGTACACTCAGATTGAGGGCATCGATTTCGATGAGACCTTTTCACCAGTAGCAATGCTCAAGTCCATCGTAATTCTTCTCCGCCATAGCAGCCCACTCAACCTAGAGGTTTGGCAAATGGATGTTAAACCGCTTAAACGGTTACCTCGAGGAAGGTAGAGACATCTATATGCAAAGAACCCGGTTATGTGGTAAAGGGTGAAGAGCATCTAGTATGGAAGCTTAAGAAGTCCATTTATGGACTTAAGCAGCCTCCGCTCATGGAACTTATGTTTGACAAGGTGGTAAAGTCCCATGGATTTACCCACCGCTTAGCGAGTGAGTCAGTGTGTATCGCTAGATGTTAACGTGATGTGGTATTTCGCACTTTATGTAGATGACATTCTTCTAGTTGGCAACAACGTGAAACCGTTATCGACGTAAAGAGTTGGTTATCCGATCAGTTTCAAATGAAAGACTTAGGAGATGCACATACATTCTCGGGATCAAGCGTTTACCGAGATCGCAAAGCAAAAAATGTCGAGTTTATCTCAGCGCCTTACATCGACACTGTGATTACTCGCTTTTAATATCGCACCGCCAAGAAAGGATTGCTACCTTCGCACATGGCGTTCCTTTATTTCAAGACGCACTACCTATGACCGCAGAAGGAAATAGATAAATGAGACAAGTTCCTTACGCCTACCGTAAAGAAGTCTCATGCACGCACGCTATGCACGAGGCCCGATATCCGCTATGCGGTAGTATAGTAGCTAGATATCGCCTAACCTCGACAAGCTCATTGACTGCGAAGAAGCATATACTCGGGCACCGAAAAGGACTCGAGATTATAGGCTAGTTTATCATGCGCAGATAGTCTAATGCCTACGGGTTATACTCAGACTCGATTTCCAAGCCGACCGTGATGAGAAAAAGTCAACCTCGGCTATGTGTTTACCTGGGAGTGGAGCCGTATCCTCATGGAGTGCAGCAATGATGCATTGCGGACTCTACCATGGAAGCCGAATATGTAGCCGCCTTGAGGCTTCTAATGAGGTCAGATGGTTCAAGAACTACCATGGATCTAGGTGTGGTACCTGGTTCGCCTAAGAGTATCATAGCTATCTTGTGATAACTCAAGTGCGATGGCAAACTCGGAAGGAACCACGGACCTGGCGCGACCAAACACATAGAGAGAAAGTACCATATCATACAGAAATCATTAGACGAGGTGACGTATTGATTGAAAAGATTGATACGACGGAAAATCTAGCGGATCCATTCACAAAGAGCTCACCGCAAAAGGTCTACGAAATACACGCTCGAGGACTTGGATTATGCTTGATGGCACCCACTTAGAAAGGAAACTTTTGTATAAGTGGGAGAAGCAAAGTGATGGTTGTTTGTAATAGCTAGTAGAAAGACACTTTGTATACTAAAATTTGCTTTAGTATAAGGGGAGATTGTCGATTTGTATACCGAAAGCGGTTTGGTTGAGCTTGTATACAATGTTTCCGTTACCACTATTACAATCTCCTATCTCGAATTGAATACTTGATTGCATATATCAGTGTCCCCTTATCTCATATATAAGTTAGATCATACAAGTGTGAAGATCACGTAAGTCCGTATGATTGGTCGCTTAATGAGATATAAAAGTTTCACAAATGAGACAACTTGAGGACGAGTTGTCAGATAGCCGCAGATAGATAAGAAGTGACTGACTTAGTTGCTTGTTTATGCTGGCACGCCTCTACGACGTATTGAAGGATCACAAGGAGATGTGTTCTTCTATCTCGACCGTCATGAAGAACCAAGATCTCGGTGACTTACGATGATCTAAACCTCGATAAGGTATTAGCGTGAGTATGAGTTCTTGACCATCACTTCGACTTGTTATGGGTGAGGTTATAGTTCTAACCCAAGATTCTCCGCATTCTGGGTGGTGGCAAGGTTGTATGTCACGCTAGTTATCTCAGTATCAAGTCACCGTATCCGTAGGATGATGACGCCCCTTAAGGAGCTCAAAAGGTTTATTGACTAAACCCCGCAGTTGAGTTAGCTCAAGTACAATAATAAGGTTGAGTGGTACCGCTAGGAATTAAAGATATTAATTATTTTAAGCAATGATTGCTATAAATAATTAATGGACGCTCGATATTTTAAATACGGGATTTGTAATGTCTAAGTGCAAGCCCGACTCAACTTCGGGTAATAAAGGGTAAGTCAAGATTTATTCTCTAGTGGGCATGAATAAATGTTTATAAATTAATTTATGTTCTGGCCGAACATAAGATAATTAATTTATTTGAGGCCCATCTTTATTCCTCTTGATTCGATCCCCTGGCTGGCCCATCCAGCCGTAAGCTCTGGAAATCGGGCGCCTATAGCTCACTATGGCAAGATTTTATTCTCTTTATCCTATAAGGATATAATTATATTTATGGGATATGCATAGATCCTTTCCTTATGGGATTATGGTAATGCATTATAAATATAAGGTAAGAGATAAAGTCTCCAGTTAATGTTCATTAATCCATATAGAATTTTCGTCCATCTCACAAGAAATTGAGAGAGAATTTTCGAGAATTCCATAGAGCATCGGGTGATTTTCCCAAGCATTCTCCATAGATCGCCCTCACTCGACGCTGGAGATTGGGCAACCGGATACGCCCGTATGTCAGCACGAGTCGATCGTCTGCTCCGACCGATCCGCTCATCCCGCTCGATCCACCTCGACGCATCCAAAGGTAAACACGGTGAAAACCCTAACGTGTTGCAATTAATTATATAGACGCATGCTAGGAATATAATCAATGTATGGTGAATTAAATATCCAAGATAGATCCTGGCGAGGGCTAAACCTAGTTTTCCTACAAGCATCATGTCATACAAGAAATCGTTAGACTATGAGACGGTCGATTGAAAAGATTGGCATCAAGGATAA
This sequence comes from Salvia rosmarinus, assembly GCA_036937905.1. Lineage (NCBI taxonomy): Eukaryota > Viridiplantae > Streptophyta > Magnoliopsida > Lamiales > Lamiaceae > Salvia > Salvia rosmarinus. The sequence goes on along the minus strand of CM072818.1, from coordinate 25,099,061 downwards.
CCTAGTCGACTCATTCACGAAGAGCCTACCGCAAAAAGTATACGAAGAGCATATTAAAAGTACTGGATTGTGTAGAGACGGCACCCACTTAGAAAGGAAACTTTGATAAGTGAGAGAAGCAAAGTGATGGTGTTGTTTGTAATAGCTAGTAGAGACACATCAGATACTAAAAGTTTTGCTTTAAGATACGGGAGATTGTTGGTAAGTGTGTAGATGGACCGAATCGAATCGAACCGATCGAACCGATCGGTTTCGGCTCGCTCGTCGGTTTTTGCTTAAGCCTGCTTTCGCCTTGCTCAAAATTTAAATTAAAATCGTTTTCGTTCAAGCTTTGGTTTTGCATTTTAGGTTCGTTAAAATGAACCGAACCGAAACTATTATTTTTATATATTTATATATTTTATAAAATAATTAATTAATATTTTAATTAAATAATTAGGTTAAAAAATATGTTTATTTGAAAAAATATATATAATTTATATTTCGTCGATTTTTGGTCGAACCGAACCGATCGATTTTTTCGGTTCGGTTTTTGGTCGGTTCCGAAATTATAAATCGGTTCGGTTCGGTCCAAAAAAATTCGTTCGGTTCGGCTTTCGCTTTTGAAAATTTCGGTTTGCCTCGAACCGACCGACCGACGCACACCCCTAATTGTCGATTTCAGATATCGAAGCGAGCTTTTGTCGAGCTTGTACAATTGTTTCCTATTACCACTATTACAATCTCCTATCCGAATTGTTTACTTGATTGCATATGTATGTCCCTTTATCTCATATATGTTAGATCATACCAAAGTGTTGTAGATCACGTGTCCGTATGATCGTCAAGCTTAATGAGATATAAAAAGAATCACAAAATTGAGACAACTTGAGGACGAGTTGTCTCAGATAAGCAGCAGATAGATAAGAACTAACTTATCTTGGTTGCTTGTCTATGCTGGCACGCCCCCGACGTATTGATGGATCACGTTGAGATGAGTTCTTCTATCGGACCGTGGTGAAGAACCTAGATCTCGGTGACTTTACGCTGATCTAAACCTCGATAAGGTACTAGGTGAGTATGAGTTGATGACCATCACTTCGACTTGCTATGGGCGAGGGTTACATGAGTTAACCCAAGATTCTCTCGATCCCGGTAGTGGCGGTGCTTCAGATGTCGCTAGTTACCCGTAGCGAGTCACCGTGACGCTTTAGATTTATGACGCCCCTTAAGGAGCTTCAAAGGTTTATTGTACTAAACCCCGCAGTTGAGTTATCTCAAGCACAATAATAAGGTCGAGTGGTACTATAAGGAATTAAAGATATTAATTATATTAAGCGCTTAGAACAGAAATGATTAACGGACGACGATATCTTAAATATGGGGATTCAGAAATCTAAGTGCAAGCCCGACTCAACATCGGAAATAAAGGGGTAAGTCAGCATTTATTCTCTAGTGGCATGAATAAATGTTTATGAATTAATTTATGTTCGTATTTGAACATAAGATAATTAATTTATTTGAGACCCATCTTGATTCCTTGCATTTGATCCCTGGCCGACCCATCCAGCCTCATATTTAGTGATTTTCGTCACCTCATTATAGAGTCCCATCAGGACTCGTCTTGATCATCTCTATCTTAAGTGATATTATTATATTTATTGATATGCATAAATTCTATCTTGATAGGATTTAGATCGCATTATAAATATAAGGTGAGAGAAAATCAAACCCTAATCCAAGAGTGATATTTTCGAGAATTACTATTCAACATAGTATGATTTTCGAAAACTCTAGGGTAAGGAAGAAGGCTAATTTCTATAGCACTCTCCATAGAATGTCCTTACCGGCATTAGAGTTTAGGCAATCGGGACACAAATCCGTAAGATCAAAGCACGAAGTCTCGATCCAATCCTTGCCTTGCAAATTCGCAGTAAACACGAAAACACAAACGTGTTGCAATTAATTATATAGGTGGCATGTCAGTTGATTTGTGATATCGAAAGCAGCTTTGGTTGAGCTTGTATACAATGTTTCCTGTTACCACTATTACAATCTCCTATCGAATTGTTTACTTGATCGCATATGTATGTCCTTTATCTCATATATAAGTTAGATCATACAAAGGTGTTGTAGATCACGTAAGTCTCGTATGATTGGTCAAGCTTAATGAGATATAAAAAGTATCACAGCCGAGACAACTTGAGGACGAAGTTGTTTGGTAGATAGGTTCTCGGTGTAGATAAGTGACTTGACTTGGTTGCTTGTCTATACTGGTACGCCTCGACGATTGATGGATCACAATGAGATGAGTTCTTCTATCCGACCGTTGTTTCGCATGTTTTGTTTTGTTTTCTTTGTTTTGTTGTCGACGCTTTGATTCCATTTTTGTTATATTTGAACATCTTTTATTGGAATCGTGATCGCTTTGGTTTTGTGCGAGGAACGAGCATGTTGAAAGCATTTTGAGCATTTTGCCAGCGCCAGCGCGGGACTCGACGTGCCGCCGCTGGGTGCACGCTGCACGCGAGAGCGCGCTTCGAGAAGGCCGCGCCCGGCGCCTTCCGCCCGTGCCGCGCGCCCTCATTCCGCTGTAGCCAGCGTCCCGCGTTTCTCCATGTCTGGCTGGCGCTCGCCCCGCGAGCCGCCTGCGTCCGGAGCTCGCCCGCCTCGGACGCCGTATGTACGACTTCGCCCAAAGAGTCATCGACTCCGCGCCATATTCGCCCGACGCTGCGCGTGTGTCGAACTCGCGTCAGAGTCCGACGTCCGGCGTTGCATCGCGTCCGACGCCGAGCGCACAAGAGAATTCATCTGGGCTCGCTCGATGGTCTCGGTGCTCATGCGTCCGCGCGGCTAGTTTCATCCGTGCCCAGCGTATCGGTATCCGGATGCCTGGATTTTGCGAGCCCACGATCCGTGGCCAGGCTACGTGCTGCGCTTAGCTTAATTTTGGCCGCTATATATAATGCCAAACGCCAGAACCACCGACAAGATTCATTATTTTATTTTTCCGCTCTTTTGTTCAATGCTCCTGCATTTGAGAATTCTCCTTTAAGTTCTAAATTTCTATCGCTATTCCTTCTCTTTACTTTTTTCGATCTCGATTCAAGAATTATTGTAAGGATATTGGATTCGCATCAAGTTTGATTATCAATTCCATCGTTCGCTTTGTTCGTAAGTTTCTTCTATTGCTTTATTCCGTATAATCGCTTTCGTATTTGATTGTTATCGATTTCTTCGCCGATTAAGATTAATTTTGATATTCGCCTAAGTAATCTTGTCTTCCGCTTAATCTTTTAGATTCATGTTCAGGGTTTATAATTTTGATTCCATGTTCTTCGATTTAAGGTTTAACCTAGATAATTTATCTCGCTGTAAATTTTCTAGTTAATTCGCCTTTCTTTATTTAATAATTTCGCCTAGGTAATCAATCACCCCTTTGAGATTAGAGTGTTTAGGAATTTAATTGTTTTTGTGTGGCAACTTAGTAACATACATTAAGTTTTCCTCGAGAGACGACTAGGGTTATCTTTCCTACTACAACACCTCATTCGATTGTGAGTCAATTAAGAGTATACTTTTGATTGAAACAACCGTCGTGAGAGAACCTAGAGGTATGGTGATGTCGAATGAGGCCATCTGCGGGCTCATGCTGACATGAAAACTTCTGCCTTAGAGAGCCTCGCCTCCCGTCGACTTTCTTGCTGGCAGGCGATCGTGCCTATCCGGTGGGCGAGGGCGTCCAACTCGGCTGTTATGGCCGATCGGCTAAGGAGCGGGCGGCGGCATGCCGAGCAAGCTGGAGGAGTTCGGAAGGAGGCGGCGGCGAGGTGCGCTCGAGGGCTGGCGGAGGTGATTGATCCCTTTTATGTAGATAAAATGTACTCACGACATCATTAAGATGTCGATTTTGATCTGCCTTAAAGGCTGAATAAAACCTCAATTTTATGGAAGAATGCTTTTTTGTTTTTGTCTTGATCGGTCACGAACTTGTTGGCGTATCTCCTTGGTGAACAAATCAAAATTTTGAATCGAGCTCGAAGCAAAAGGGTGGTCCTTCACTTGGAAGGCAGCTGGGCCATATGGGAAGCCGATGTAAAATTCGGTCTTCTCACGAAAATATGATGAGCTTCAAGCTCGGTTTTGGAGTTAAAAGAAGGAGATCTCGAAGGATGATGCCAATCGATCATCGAGGACCGCCCGAATCTGAGGTTGTTATTCACCAAAGTGGTGGAATGACCATCTCGCGACAAAGTCTTAGAGATCGCGGTGGTGTTCGAGCTACAAGCGTATCTGGGGACACTTGGCAATTTCGGGACGACTTGCCGACTGAGAAGAATAAGCGGTCATGCTGGTGTTGTCGTCATCCACAACTTGGCGGGTGCTTCGTTTGTGCAGGCTTCTTCTCCTTCCGACGTGCGTTCAAATCTGGAATTGTTGATAGGCATCCTCGGGAGTTTATAGTGAGGCAGCGTTATCGAGTAGTCGGGGTGGGTCGGATGACGAGACATAGATTCGTGGCGAGCTCGGTGTCGATCGAGGATGAGGTGAGGGTAGGGTGCATAGATGACTTGAACCACGATTGTGCTAGAGATTGGCTTAGCTTCACTTGACCTCCGGTCCTTCATCGTCCTAATTATACGGTGTCGTTGAAGAACAAATTTTGCTTTGTCTTTGTTGATTTTTCTTTTTATCAAACACTATATACATTTAAGTCCTCGTAATCAAGCGAAGGTAGGTCGTCCTCGTAATCAAGCGGTGGGTCATCCTCGTAATCAAGTGAAGGTGAGATTAGTCATTGAATAGCGAGGTATTCCTGAAATAAATGAAGGTGGTTATCGCCGTATTAAGCGAGGTGTTCATTCGAAATAAGCGAAGGTGGTTAGTCTCGTATTTAAATGAAGGTAATTCATCCTCGAAATAAGCGAGGTAATTAGTCCTCGTGATGGGGTGGTCCATCCTCGAAATAAGCGAAGGTCTCCTCTATTAAGCAGGTGGTTAATCCTCGTGTTTAGCGAGGTAATTCATCTGAAATAAATGAAGGTGGTTAGTCCTCGTATTTAAGGAGGTAGTTCGTCCTCGTATTAAGCGAGTTATAAGTTCCTTATTTGTCGAGAAGTGTCGATAGGGATGGTCCCTCAGCGCGTTTATTTTACTGTGTTGGGTTTATTTATCATCCTCTTAGAGGTATTATATAATGGGAAGAGGTAGTATGCATAAGTGACAAATGAAATATGCAAGACGAGCATATGAAGTAAATAAAGAAAAGATTTTATTAATGAAAGGCGGCGTAACAAAGAAAGGACTTAAAACACGACTTAACAAAACTAAATGAACAATTTTTTCTTTTAACACTTATGCAAAATATCTCTTAAGATGAATGATGTACCACGTATGAGGTATTTGCTCACGGATAAATGGGCGAGCTTATATGACACTTATGCAAAATATCACTGTGAACTTGCGGCTCTTATACGAAGGCTTTGAGCTAGAAGTCCTACAATTAAGGCCTCGTACTCCCGTTATTGTAGTTTTGAGCATAACCGAAGTGCATAGGTGATTCTTGACCATCGATCCTAAGCGTAAGATGCCGCCTTCCGTTTTCGAGCTCTATCCACATAGATTTGACAATTCTGGATGCTTCCTTTATGGGTTCGGGTTGGCATTGTTTGAGGTAGGCTCGGGGTTCGCTTCTCGTGAAGTTAGCCTCTGAAGAAATGCACTAGGCTTGACCGCTTGATGGCGAGGGCAAAAGAGATAGCGTGCTGGAATTCAAATGCCACAATTCTCCCGAAACTCACGGCTTGTCAACACTTGCGAAGTGGATGATCGGTCGAGAACTTGTATGGATGTGCGTGGAAATAGGACGTGAGTCTCCTTGGCATTACTAATCTAAAGCGAGCTTCTCAGAGGTTGATATCTGGTTTCTAGCCCTTTAAGTGCTCGGTGATGAAATACATAGGGAGTTGACGTCCGTCCTCTCGTACCATGCGCACTTATGGTTTCATCCAAACATAGGTATATGGAAAGAACTCTCCTTCTTCGGGACGAGATAAAGTGGGGAGTTTGGCGAGTGTTTTGAGATTTTCAAAAGCTAACATGTGTTTATCATCATTGAACTCGAGCCTTTTGAAAATTTTGAAAAGGGGAGTTTCTTCTCTGGCTTTTGAAAGAAAGCAGCTCGGAGTAGCTATGCGCCCGTCAACTTATACACGTCATGGATGGTCTTGGCACCTTCATCTCCAAAGCGGTTTGAACCTTGGGCGGGTTGGCTTTTAATCCTTCTTGTGAAACCCGGCACCAAAATTTCCCGAAGAGCTGCAAATGTACATTTTAGGGGTTTAGTTTGTAGTTTACTACGAGTAAGTCGAGGACAATTAGTCGGCAACACGGTGGCTTTCTTCTTACTTTTGACGATGTCATCTACTACCTCCACAATTTGACCGATGTAGGTGAAATATCTTGTCCACCATTCTTTTATAGGTGGCCCTGCATTCTTGAGTCGAATGACATCTTCTTATATGCAAAGGCGTCAAAGTCCGTGATGAAGGCTGTTTTGGATGCGTCATCGTCACTCATCAAGACTTGGTGATACCCAGTATAGATCGAAGCAGAAGACTCGTAGTCGACCAAAGCGTCACTTTCTTGTCAATATTGGGAAGGGTAGAGTCCTTGGGCAATGTTTATTGATATCGGTGTAATCGATACACTTAGTCATCCACTCCCTTTCTTGACCATCCTTTGGGTTGGCTATCCGGTCGAATACTTGACTTGAACAATATGCGTGCTTTCGAGTTGGTTCACCGTCATGTATGACTGATTAAGTTCACTGCAAAGATCCGTTGTTTTGCGAGCTGGTTTGACACTTGGATCAATGTTGAGCGGTGGTAATAATACTTGGTGAGACCCGGTCATGTCGAGGGTGACCAAGCGAAGCGTCTCGAATTCCCTTGGGGTTGGATGATATGCTTTCTCGGTTGAGGTACTTGGTGGCCTCTTTGGCGACCTTGAGGGATCGTCTTCATCATGATGTGACCTCCCTGCAGGCGCGAGGCGATGACCTTTCGTTCCAACTCCTTGGGCTTCGCTATTGCTAAGCACAGGGTGTTGGGCGAAGTCGGCATCTCTTAAGGCGACCTGCATGCACTCTTTGGCTTGTTTACGATCTCCGGATCCGCTACCTCCTTGTGGCGATCTTCATGGTTAGATGATCGTTGAGCATACCGCCCTCCTTGCATTTAACGGTCTCGACCTAGTATAATGTTATATGGTGAGTGGCGTTTACCACAAAGATACCACCTTGGTGGAGCTGTCGTGGCTTTTCCCCGCTGGTGGTCATGATCCTCGGGCGTCTCTTGCTGAAGCTTGAGTAGTGGTCTTTGGTGTAAGGCGTGCCTCTGTGGATTGTATCTTGAAAGAAGTTTGGTTGAGCTTGTATACAATGTTTCCTGTTACCACTATTACAATCTCCTATCGAAATGAATACTTGATTGCATATATCGTGTCCCTTATCTCATATATAAGTTAGATCATACGATTGTGTAGAAGATCAGAATGCATATGATTGGTCAAGCAATGAGATATAAAGTTTCTTGTGAGACAACTTGAGGACGGTTGTGGGTATAGTGCAGTATAGATAAGTGACTTGACTTGGTTGCTTGTCTATGCTTGACGTCTCGGCGTATTGAAGGATCACTGGTGAAATGAGTTCTTCTATCGACCGTCGTGAAGAACCAAGATCTCGGTGACTTCGATGATCTAAACCTCGATAAGGTATTAGATGAGTATGAGTTCTTGAACATCACTTTGACTTGTTATGGGTGAGGGTTATATGTTCTAACTGATATTCTCGCATCTTGGGTGGTGGCGGTGCTTGTATGTCATGCTAGTTATACGCAGTCACCGTATCCGTTTAGGATGATGGCGTCCCATAAGGAGCTCAAAGGTTTATTGTACTAAACCTGCGGGTTGAGTTAGCTCAAGTACAATAATAAGGTTGAGTGGTACTACTTAAGGAATTAAACATATTAATTATTTAAGCGTGAATACTATAAATAATTAATGGACGTTCGATATCTTAAATACGAGGATTCGTAATGTCTAAGTGCAAGCCCGACTCAACCCGGTAATAAAGGGTAAGTCGGCATTTATTCTCTAGTGGCATGAATAAATGTTTATAAATTAATTTATGTTAAAATTTGAACATAAGATAATTAATTTATTTGAGGCTCATCTTTATTCCTTGCATTTGATCCTGGGTTGGCCCATCCGGGCTCGTAAGCTAGGCAAAATCGACCCCTATGCTCTACAAGGCAAGGATTTGATTCTCTTTATCCTATAAGGATATTATTATATTTATGGGATATGCATAGATCCTTTCCATATAGGATTATGGTAATAATCCTTTCCATAAGGATTATGGTAATTTCCATATGGGATTATGGTAATTTCCATATTGGATTATGGTAATGCATTATAAATATGAGGTAGAGATTAAATCTAGGTCAATAATTAATAATCATCATCATAATTTTGAGACTCCCATTGTTCTTGGGAGAATTTTTGAAAAAGTGTAGAGAGTTAAGGGTGATTTTTGAAGCATTCTCCATAGATCGTCCTCACTCGGCGTTGGAGATTGGGCAACGGGATAAAGTCCGGAAGGTCAAACACGAGTCTCGATCCATTCCGTCTCGCAGATTCAAAGGTAAACACGAAAAACCCCAGCGTGTTGCAATTAATTGTAGAGAAAGCGTATGTTAACCTCGCGAGGATCCATCTTGGGTGTTTAATTCACCATACATTGATTATAAACCTAGCATGCGTCTATAATTAAATCGCAACACGTTGGGGTTTACGTGTTTACCTTTGGATCGAAGAGGTCGATGGACGAGATGAGCGGATCGAGCGGATGGGACTCGTGCTGACCTGCGGACTATCTTGCCAATCTCAACGTCGGTGAGCGATCTATGGAGCTCGAAAATCCAATGCTCTCCGCGGCACAATCTCTCTCGATGGACGAGGGCGAAATTTGTTGTCGATGATTAAGCATTAACCTAGACTTTATCATCGCTTATATTATATGCACACTATAATCCTATGGAATATTACCATAACCTATGGAATATTACCATAATCCTATGAATATTACCATAATCTTAGGATTATTTCCATACTCTGGGATTATTTCCATACTGGGATTATTTCCTACTCCGGGATTATTACCATAATCTTATATGGAAAGGATCTATGCATATACCATAAATATAATTATATCCTTGTGGGATAAAGAGAATAAAATCTTGCCTTAGAGGCATGGGGCCGATTTTCTTAAGCTGGGCTGGATGGGCCGACAGATCAATCGAAGAATAAAGATGGGCCTCAAATAAATTAATTATCTTATGTTCGACCAGTATAAATTAATTTATAAACATTCGATCATGCCACTGAGAAAAATGTTGACACCCTTTATTACCGGTTGAGCTCGCACTTGATACGAATCCGTATTTAGATATCGAACGTCTTAATCATTTATGCAATCCTGCGCATTAACTTCTTTCTGTACCACTCAACCTTATTATTGCGAGCTAACTCAAGCTGCAGGTTTAGTATAAACCTCTGAGCTCGGACGTCATCTCTAACGGATCTGACTGATGATAACTGGCGTGACATCGAGCACGCCACCCAGATGCAAGATCTGGGTTGAACATATCACCATAACAAGTCAGTGATGGTCAACTCATCACTATAATCAGGGTTTAGATCATCGTAAGTCACCGAGATCTGGCTTCACGGGTGAAGATCTCATCTCGTGGTGTCCACATGGAACGGCAATCGAGTCGCCGCTGCGACTAAGCCGCTGCTGTCCTAAGTCGTCTCATTTGTGTTTATCTAACGACCATCATCACTCGTGATCTTCACTGTTTATATGTGGATGAGACATGTGCATCAATCGATAGGGAGTTGTGTGGCTGTGCTCTCTCAACTGCTGATGAAACAATCGCTCAACCAAAGCTTTCGATACAAATCCAACAATCTCCCACTTATACTAAAGCAAACTTTTGTATACAATGTGTTTTCTACTAGCTATTACAAACAACCATCACTTTGCTTCTCCCACTTATACAAAAGTTTCCTTTCTAAGTGGGTGCCATCAAGCGCAATCGAGTCCTCTAGCGTGTTCGCCGTAGACTTTTGCGGCGGCTCTTCGTGAATGGATCCGCTAGATTTTCCGTCGTATCAATCTTTTCAATCGACCGTCACCTCGTCTAACGATTTCGTATGACATGGTACTTTCTCTCTATGTGTTTTGCGGGGTCGGTGGTTGCTTCGAGTTTGCCATGCACGAGTTATCACGATGAAACTATGATACTCTTGGGCAAACCGGTACCTAGATCCATGATGGTTCTTGAACCATCTGACCTCCTTAGAAGCCTCAAGCGGCTACATATTCGGCTTCCATGGTAGAGTCCGAATGCATCGTGCTTTGCACTCCAGCAGATCACGGCTCCACCTCCCAAAGGTAAACACATAGCCGAGGTTGACTTTTCTCATCACGTCGCTTGGAAATCCGTCTGTAACCCAAAGGCATTAGACTATCGCATGGTAAACTCTATAATCTCGAGTCCTTTTCGGTGCCGAGTATATGCTTTCTGCGTCATGAGCTTGTCGAGTTAGGCGATATCTAACTATGCCTACCGCATAGCGAGATATCGGCCTCGTGCAGCATTGCGTCATGAGACTTCCTGCGGCGAGCGTAGGAACTTGTCATTTCCTCTATCTCACTAGAGGCGGTTTTGAAAAAAGGCATATGTCGAAAGGTAGCAATCCTTTCTTGGTGGTGCGCTACTAAACGAGTAATCACGATATCATGTAAGGCGCGAGATAAGCTCAACATTTTCTTCTTGATCTCGTACCTGATCCCAAGAATGTACGGCATCTCCTAAGTCTTTCATTTAAGCGATCGGATACCACTCTTTACGCCCATACGACTTCACGTTGTTGCCAACTAGAAGGATGTCATCTACATAAAGTGCAGAAATACCACATCACCGTTGACTCTAACCGATACACACAACTCGCGCAAGCTGGTAAATCCATGGACTTTACCACCTCGTCAGCGTAAGTTCCATGATCGGGAGGCTGAAGTCCATAAATGGACTTCTAGCTTCCATACTAGATGCTCTTCCCTTTCCACATAACCTTGGGTTCTTGCATATAGATGTCTACCTTCCTCAGACCGTGAAAAGCGGTTTTAACATCCATTGCCAAACCTCTAGGTTTAAGTGGCGCTATGGCGGAAGAATTACGATGAACTTGAGCATTCTCGGAAAAGGTCTCGAAATCGATGCCCTCAACTGCAGTGTACCTTCGCCACAAGCGGCGGAGCAAACCTCTCCATCGAATCTCTCTTCCTCTTGTATATCCTTACTACCTATGGCTTCCTTGCCATCGGTAGAGGTGTCTTTCATATACATCCATAGAGTTATGGACTCCATTTCTAAGTCCATAGCGGTGTGCCATGATCTTGCATCAATATCTTGTATCCTTGTATGTCCATGGGTCGATTATTGCATGTTTCTCTGGGACTAAATCGAAGATTCACCCACGAACATAAATCGCTCGGGTTGACGAACACCTCCCTCTGACGAGGTTCTCGGGCACTATGCACGGTGGGTGCAGAGATACTTGTGGTTCTCTAACTTGCACAACTTCTTTGTAGGTACCATTTATGCGTCGGTATCTTGTGAACTCGACCCTTCAATTTCTTGAAGTATCGGTGTCGATCCTCCCTAGACTCGACATCTCGTACCTTTGGCCTTCGGTGGTGGAATACGATCATCTTCTAATTCTTGAAGAATGATTTCAACTTTGGACTTATGATTTTCATGTTCCTCTTCTAAGAATCGAGCATTAGTCTAATAATGACCTTGATCCTTAGGTATAGAATAAACCACCTTTCGTTCCTCTAGGATAGCCATAAACGACCTTCGTCGGATCTAGCCTCAACTCCGCCTTGTTCGACATGTCTTGGGCCATATCTATGTGGCTTAAAGCTTGCGCCCAAACCACAACTCGAAGGGCTCTTTCGTGACGATGACTTCTAGATTTAGAGTATCGCCGTCTCAAGGCATATCCCGACGAAATAGGCAATGTAGCATAACTCATCATAGATCTAACCATTTCCAAAAGAGTCCTATTTCTTCGACACACCTTTGTTGTGGTGTGCGGTGAAATCTGGGAGGTAATCCCACATTCACTAGATAGTCCATAAACTCGTTCTTGAGGTATTCGCCACGCGATCGGACCATGATGACTTGATACTTTACCTACCGTCTCCACTTCGCCTTAAACTCTTTGAATTTCTCAAAGCATTCGGACTTGCGGTGACGGTATATGTCCGATCTTAGTAATCATAATGAAAGTGACAAAATACTGCTACCTCCACGAACTTGTGTGGACATTGGTCCACAGTGAATGGACTAACTCCATTTCTTTGGCTCTATAACCCTTGCTTTGAAGGTGCAGTGACTTTCTTCTCTAGGATTCAGGAGGAGCAGATGCATGAGATCCGCTCCATTCTTGCCGTCTTTGGATCCTATTTAGATTGATGTGACCTAATCTAAGATGCCGAGAGAAAAGTAGAGTCATCTTGAAGAAAACTTTCTCTTTTGGGGTTTGATGAAGATCTACATAGTTATAGGTATTATGTTTTGCGAAATAGTATAAAGCGAATTATATAATGTGCCAACACGATAACCGTCATTTCTTATGATAGAAACACCACTATCAAAAATAACGAATATCCATGAGTAAATAATTTGAAGCAGAAACATGGTTCCATGAAAATCCGCACATATAAAAGCGTCTTTCAAAACTAAAGCGTTGTCCCAAAACATAAAGAAACATCTCCAACGCAACTTGACTCGCGCGTTGCCCATGGAGATCGTTATCTACATCATCTGCTCCGTCAGAGAACCCCGCAGGTGTAACAAACATGATCGATTCTGTATCTACTCAGAATGGGTAGAACAAGTCGCTAAACATGTTTCCGTTACTAAAGCAAGCGGCGTGAGCCTTGAGCATAGGGCACTTGGCCTTCAATGCATCTTCCCGCTGAAGCACTTGCCTTCTCTTTTCAAGCCTCGGTGACCATGTTCTTGTTCCCATTACTCCTATTTCCTTTCTACCACCTTTGGCACCTTTTCTATTTCCATTTTGCGATGAAAATTTTGGGCCCTTAGATGTGCTTGCAGAGCATGTGCTCCTTTTCCCATAACTCCTTCCAGCGAGATCATTAAGCAGCGACTAAGTGTAAACTCGGTCTTGCTCATGATCGTCAGCGAAAGTTCTCAAAAGACTTGGGCGTGTATTGAGGATGATATCGACCTTGGCCGGTCAATACCTCCTCGATCAAGACTATCCATGAGATGAGTCATGTGGAGACATGTTCATGGACCGAACTTCCTTCTTCCATCTTGCAAGATTTCTCTATTGTGTGAGGCGGTTGTCGATCCATTGCCCAAACTTACTCGAGACTTGACCAAATATCGTCGCGTCACCATCGACGATCTGCGTACTGTTGCAAGCCTTTGGACATCGTGGTCATCATTGGCATTTAGCCATATTGTTTGACTTATTCAAAGTCCTTGACTCCTTGCTCGTTAGTCGATCGTCGATAGGGCATCGGGTTTAGGAGTAGTGAGAACAAACATGTGTTCTTAGATAAGAACATATTCCATGTTTCGTTTCCACTCGATAAAATTTGAGGGATAGAGTTTTGTGCGAGCATATTGATAATCGGCGTAAGAGACTATCAAAGCGATAATGTAAACACATAACATCGATCGAAATAATTGTAACAATAATATTGTAACCTTTGATAAAACAATATTAATTGAAACCTCCAATCAGAGGAATCCCACATAAGACGCGTGTGGGCGTTTACATGAACCCTCGACCGACTAAAATATACCTTTTAGTCGTTTAATTTCAATCCGTATCAACTTATCCTACTACATAATGAAATTAATGATTGGACCTTACTAGACCACATCACTATCGCAAGAAGGGACTTGGGGAAGTTGTACTTGAGGTGATGTCTAGCAATGACCACAATTTTAACAGGAAAATGAATTCTTAGAATTGGTATACTAACTCGGACCATACCGCAATTCAAATTCTTTGTTATCTCATTTTATATCTATCTCTAGAGAACTTATGAAAATCGCACATCAACCACGTGTGTGGGCGTTTACATGAAACTCCACGTCTCAATAGATTTAAAAGTTTTATTTAGAAACTCATCTAACAAACTTATGATAAGCAGTGCAAGCAAACGCGTGTGGGCGTTTACTCACAGTCGCTCTTTGTTTAGAGATCAAAAGTGGAGGTCTTGACATTTTAATTTGAAAAATTAATTTGTCGGGTTGCTTAGTCTTTTTATTCAAAAGGTTTGTCCATGCGATCACGTAATCTAGCATGCTTTTCTATAGAACTCAACATGTAAAACATGCTCAGAATTCTAAAATATGCTTGATAAGCGATAAACCTAGCATGCTTACTATGCGCATCTAATTACGTAAAACACTTAAAGGTTTGTCACGTAATATAAACATACATAATGCTACTGCATAATTTAAACATCCACATGCATATGAGCGATAAAAATAAAATAAAAGCGTTCATGCGGCCCAATCGTGAAACCATCATTTAAATCTAATCTATTACATAGATTTACAAAATGCAATTAAACTTAGCAGGCCTCGCTGCTCGGCACGGACCGGATTCAACAATGGGCCTCGCGTGCGGCACGGGCGGAAAATCGGAAAAGCGGTGCGGCGGTCGGCCCGGCGTCTTGGGCGCGTGAAAGCCAGCCAGCGCACCCGCCTGCGTCGCGCCGCGTGTTCGCGGGCTACCTCTGATCGCTAATGCGACGCGACCCGTCGGCAGCGTCGGCGCCCGGCCCGAGCGTGCCGAGAGCGTGTCGCCCGCCGGCGAAACTTCGCGACAGATGCGCCGCCAGTCGGGTTTCGGCGACGCGCCCGTCGCCGCTGCTCGCTTGCCGGCTTTGCCGATCCATGCTCGTCGATCGCTCGATTGCTCGCGTGGCTCGAGGGATCTCGTGGGACGCCGCCTGTCCCGCGCCCCGCGATCGCCCTAGCGACGCGAGGCTCGCTCAGAATACCGTCGAGGGGCCGAGCTACTGTTTTCCGTCGTTTGTTCGTTCTTTCGTCTTCGTTCTTTACGAGATAAGATTTACATGATAAAATCTAATCTAACCACGGATTTTCTGTGGTGTAAAACAAAACCAACAAAACAAGCGAGCCACGATGAGCGACAAATCCACAATTATAATAACGCAATAATCAACGTGATTAATCAGCAGGCCAATTCGATCCGGGCTGATACCAGTGTAGGGAAACGTATGTTAACCTCGCCGATGATCCATCTTGGGTGTTTAATTCACCATACATTGATTATAAACCTGCATGCGTCTATATAATTAAATCGCAACACGTTGGGGTTTACGTGTTTACCTTTGGATGCGAAGAGTCGATGGAGCGAGATGAGCGGATCGAGCGGATCGGACTCGTGCTTTGACCTTCGGGTGTATCCGGTTGCCCAATCTCCAGCGTCGGTGAGGGCGATCTATGGAGAATGCTTGGAAAATCACCAATGCTCTCTCCTCACACTTTCGAAAATCTCTCTGATGGACAGAGGGCCGAAAATTTGTTGTCGATGATTAAGCTTAACTAGACTTTATCTGGTTATATTTATAATGCACTACCTTAATCCTATGGAATATTACCATAACCTATATGGAATATTACCATAATCCTATATGGAATATTACCATAATCTTAGGATTATTTCCATACTCTGATTATTTCCATACTCTGGATTATTTCCATACTCTCGGATTATTACCATAATCTTATATGGAAAGGATCTATGCATATACCATAAATATTATATCCTTGTGGGATAAAGAGAATAAAATCTTGCCTTAGAGAGCATGATAGGGCCGATTTTCTTGCTAAGCTTGGCACGGATGGGCCGACCGAGGATCAAATCGAGGAATAAAGATGGGCCTCAAATAAATTAATTATCTTATGTTCACGAACATAAATTAATTTATAAACATTCGATCATGCCACTAGAGAAGAATGTTGACTTACCCTTTACCGAAGTTGAGTCGGGCTTGCACTTAGACATTACGAATCCCGTATTTAAGATATCGACGTCCATTAATCATTTATAGAACATTGCTTAAACGATTAATAACTTCATTTCTAAGTAGTACCACTCACCTTATTATTGTACTTGAGCTAACTCAACTGCGGGGTTTAGTACAATAAACCTTTGAGCTCTAAGGGGCGTCATCATCCTAAGCGGATCGGTGACTCGATCTGAGATAACTAGCGTGACATAAACCGCCACCAAGATCGGAGAATCTTGGGTTAGAACTATATAACCTCACTCATAACAAGTCAAAGTGATGAGACACTCATACTCACCTAATACCTTATCGAGGTTTAGATCATCGTAAGTCACGAGATCTTGGTTCTTCACGGTCGGAAGAAGAACTCATCTCACTGTGATCCTTATACGTCGAGGAGCGTGCATAGACAAGCAACTAAGTCAAGTCACTTCTTATCTATCTGCGGCCTAAACCGACAACTCGTCCTTAAGTCGTCTCGGTGTGAAACTTTTATATCTCATTAAGCTTGACCAATCATACGGACTTCGTGATCTTCACACCTGTATGATCTAACTTATATATGAGATAAGGGGACATAGATATATGCATCAAGTATTCAAATCGAGATAGGAGATTGTAATAGTGGTAACGAAACATTGTATACAAGCTCAACCAAAGCGCTTTCGTTACAATCTGACTCAATAAGCTTTGATACAAATCCATTAATTATATAGGTGCATGCTAGGTATATAATCAATGTATGGTGAATTAAACATCGAGATAGATCCTCGGTGCGAGGGCTAAACATAGTTTTCCTACAGTTGGTATCGAGCACGGATCGATATCTTGGCTCGATTGGATTAATTCACGTTTGATTATTACGTCAATATATTAATTGTTGAATCGTGGTTCATTGGCTCGTTTTTATTTTGTCGGATTTTGTTTTCACCACGAGAAAATCCGTGGTTGGATTAGATTTATTTTTACGTAAATCTTATACGTAAAAGTAAAAGCGAGCGGCGGCAGATCGAGGCGGCGGGAAAACGGGTCGCCGCGTGCGGCGGCGGCCACGGGCGTGCGGCGCTGCGGGCCGGCGTGGGGAGCCGGATCCGTTTTCGGCCGAATCTGTTTTGATGAGTCGGTCCGTGCCGTGCGAGGCCCGTTTGAATCGGTCCGTGTGCGTACGCGATGCCCGTTTTC